>JANHJO010004651.1:90068-101084 GCA_032468235.1 Pseudoxyrhopus heterurus | reverse complement strand
GAGCCTGGTGGGATTTGAACTTGCTAAATTGCAGGCAGCTGGGAGCTAATTACAAGCTTCTCTATCTGCTGCACCACACAGAAGGCACCTTCCTAGTTTCTTGCGCTGTAAAGGGGGACAAGGGGAGCGATATATTGTCAGACTTGCAAGATTCTGTTAATGTAACTTTATAACAAAGTAGAATTTGCTCATCTGGCCATGTTTTCTGTCTGGTCTACCTTGCAAGGTTGATGATAACATAGAGGTTCAATATATATGATTAATAGTAGAGTCATTGTCATATATAGAGTTTGAAAGGAGGCAGTAGTAGCTAGTGATAAAGTAGTTGCTTGGTGGCTAGGTACCCATGAGTGTGCTTTGCTTCTGAGTTCCCTTCTCCACTCCACTCCCATCAAGGTTACACACCACAATTTTATGTTCTGTTGACAGCTATTGGTTTATTTATTTATTGCTATTTTTGCGCCTGCATACTATGCAGCCTGACTCTTCTGACATATCCTTATCTCACTTAATTGATTCAAGTGAAAGATGGCACATTTTATATCTCTTCATTTTATAAAATATAACTTTTCAACCTTGGATGCCCTAAAATAATTGCATTATTAATTTCCAAGAAACCTGACATCCAGATCAGAAAGGCTACCAATTTTTACAAACATGAAAGTACACCGAACACAGAAGCAAGTGCAACTGTGATTCACTATCAGAATAAAAGAGATTGCTCAAGTTGTATTTAAAGTTCAAGGCCCTCCAAATATTGCCTATTTCTTTCCCAGAGATGGTTGCTATGCTGCTAACAAAAGATTGAAAGTCATGCTGAATACATACTCATTTAACTGCACAAAAGATCAGTGGGAAAAAAAAACACAAGAAACACTTGTAAGTACTTGAGCTCACAATAGAACTCTAAATGTTTCAGTGCTGGCTGCAGTACTAGATTTTGACACGCAGTTCAGCATAAACATGAAAATTAACTTTAATGGTCATAACAACATTGATTTTGCTATTGTTGTGGATTTCAGGGAATAGAAATTATTTTCTGCTGAAGAAAGTTTTTGAAAAGTAACTATAAATGGAGGCTATTTTATAATAGGGTTGGTATCTTTTTTTTAAAAAAAAATCTGATTATCTATTCAGGCTCCTGTTGTTTTCAGAAACAAACAGTGACTCTTTTGTATAATGAAGTAGATTGGTGGAAGAGTAGACACGATTTCATTACACTATATTACATGTCATTAACTAGCAAGTGGGATTTAAGCGATTTGTGCTTGCTTACCCAAAATAGTTTTAAACAACTCCACAATGAGGTTTGAGGCTTGTACATAAAACAAATATTTGATCCAAAAATTGAATGAGAGCCTTGGACTTGTGGACAGTTCTTAAAAAATACACTTAAAGAAACACCAAAGGAAAGAAAGCAACGAAAAATAGATTCAAGCTGCCAGTGGTGATTTACAGTATTTGCATCCCACAGTCTGGCAACCAACTGTTATGTCAATAAACTTTCTGATGTCACCTCATCTTTCCATGGTTTATGTGAACCATCATTTTTACTTTTATAGATTCATATTTCCTGCTCCATTCCACTCATTTGTGTAATAATAACGTGACAAAAATTCATAATATCTGAATACTTGGTGATTCATCTTAGAAAGGAAGACGCTGCAGGTCATTGTGTATCTGAATATAAGGAACCAGCAGTGTTGATTAAGATATTCAAGGAAATTTGAAAATCATATAGAATACACTGTGGTTCTGAAAAGTATGGATCTTGGACCTAGTTAAAGAACTGCTAAAGCAATTGTCTGTTCCAAGATACAAATTTTACAGAGGTGACATATACAGTGAGTAACAATATGGCTTCTGTAAATAATTTAGGAATAAATCAAATCAAGATAGCTATGAACAATAATCACTTTTTAGGTAGCTTGTTGTAACAGCCGACTTTATTGTCAGTTTTGCAAGATGTATCAAAAAGTAGGCAAAAATGGAAAGCTTATTTGCATTTAACCTTCTTGTTAATACTGAGTAATGTTCTTTCAAATCTTATGGACCTTCATTTATACAATTTACTGTATATAATGTAAATCTAACCAGGAAATGTGAGGAGTTTTGACCATAATAAATCTTATGATTCCTTCCTCCCTTCCTTCACAATATTAGATGCCACTCATCACTTAAAATATGCATATACAAACTCCCATTAAAAATAAGGAAACAATTTATGGATTTTTCGCAGGGTAAAATATGATTACCACTTATTATCCACAAACTAAAACTCACTGGAGAAAAGTAATAGTACATAAGTAAATGCTATATTATTCAAACCAGGAATGATTATGATAAGATATAATATAATGTATTTCATTTTTCTTCACAGGAATAATAAATAAAAGAATCCAATCCTAACTGACCCCTCATGCTTTGCTGATGTTTCCTTTTTAATCAAGAAAACATTAGACACTCAGATGTCATTAGCTATCAGCCTTGTGAGGTAGAAAGCCCAGTCAGATGAACTAATTCTATTTTATTATAAGGTTTCATTTAATCTTCCAAGAATCTTGCAAGTCAGGAAGTACATTCCTCCCTACCCCCATCCCTTTTCCAGTTCAGGAAACCAAAGGAGAGTCCTTTCTGAGCCACTTGCCTTTTATCAGACTGCTCCCTTGACTGTGTCTCTTCTCCCTGTCTTCCAGGGTCATTTTCATGTACCTTTACATTAATATAATAATCATGGAACAAAGGATTGACAAACCGTACCTAATCTCAGTTTGTCATGTATTTTAACTTTCTGATGCAAGATTAGCAATTACTTATATTGACTGTATTTTATGCACTTGCTGTGCTTAATTTTACAGTTATGGTCCCATTGCTGGGAACACTCAATGTAAATTTCAGACAGATATGTTAAGGTATATTTATTAAAAGGGAAGCACTGCTGTAGAAAATGATGACGGCCCTGTATCAGTGCAGTGGGACTTATTGTCAGGATTGCAAGAGAAATTTAAAGGATGAACCACTTTCCTTTCCCATAAAATAAATACACTGCTGTGCCAAGTCAGCTAATTAGCATAGGGTGATAATTTATCACAATGAATGGCAAATCCACAAATCTTTCTCAGCCTCCACAGTCTATTCCCTATCTCCTCCCAGATGGTGAAATTTGAGAATTCAATGGTACTCTGATCTTAAATTCTTTGGTTTTAGGACAGATCTATCAATCATTAAATTAATACTTTCTCATTGTATTCTATTCAATGATGAATGACTTGTTTCCTTTTTTGTTAAATATGATGGTGTTTTTCCAAATGCTTTCTTAAGCTATGTGACAGTGAAATACCAAAATGTTTAAAAATAGATGGAATGGTTATGATATTTTAACATATTTTTCATTCAGGTATCATGTATTTGTAAAACTCAGCCATGTAATTCTTTGTTCCTCCTAAGTTCACAACATTTAGACCAATATGGGCAAAGGTCTAACTTCTAGAACCATTTCAAAGTATTATCAAACTAGTAGTACCTGTTTCCTATTTTCCTTCTAACCTTTCACAGTGTCTTATGTTGCTTTCAAAAGCATAGATGAACACAGTAATTTTTTGCTCTTTCTGAATAGACTATATCTATTTTGGAACCCATTTATCTGCCTGAGAGTGTGAATAGCTTTGTACAGAAAAACATTCTGGAATTTCTCTGCAGGGTTGTTCCGCCAAGAATATTACTCTTTTATGCCTTGCTTTTCTGGCTTCTCCCTTCCCAGCTGTAGCAAGACCTCAGGTCAGCCAGTACTATACAATGTAAGATTGTTTTCCCATGAACAATACTAGCAGTTCTATCTAGGAAGTAGAACTGTGAAGTCTTCCATTTTACTAAGGTCAGAGCTCAACTTTGTTTGAACAAAACAGCCTTGGGGTTTGGGGAAATGAGGCTATATGGATGGCTCAATAAATGTTTAACTTGATGTATTAAGTTGAAATTTACACTGGAAGTCATTACAATGGACATCCTCATCATATCTGGACAAATCAAGTAATTTGAACCAGGAAAGTTTCAAGTTTTAAAAGTGAGCCTTTTGGCAATATTACTAAATAAATAATATAGAGGAAGTGTTTTCCCATCTTGATCTTTAACAAGTACTGAATTATTGCAAGAGATTAGAAGAGGAAAAGGGAGAGGAGAGGACACGAGGAGACGAAATGAGACGAGACGAGACGAAATGAGAAGAAGGCAAAACTAGGTAAAGAATTGTGCACTATGGTCCTACCTACCCTAACTTTTATGGTTATAAAATATTAGTTGCATTTTTGGAACATGGGCAGCTGTGAAGAAAAAACACAAATTCTGCATATCAAATTGTTAAGAATTTAAGTCACATTCTGTTCTAAGTCACCAGAGCATGACATCTTTTTTAAAATAAATTTTATTGGATTTTAAAGAAAAACAATAATAAAAGACAATACAAACTAAATTTAGAAAGCAAAAGAGAATAGAAAGTGCATGAAAAGGGAAAAGAAGGGAAAAAGAAAGGAAAAATAAGGAAAAATATTTAAAGAAGTGACTTCTTTATCACTCCTTTTCATCACTAGTATAAACAAACCTAGTAATTCATCACCTCCTATATGAAACATGTAAGCTTCTCTTCTTCCCATAACTTATCCCTTATCAATATACAAATCTATCAATCATTAATATTTCAGCTGTCGATGGAATTTCAAGAATGAAATAGATGATTGAATGAGATAAAAGCTAAACAGATGCTAGATTCCTAAGAGTAATATTTGAGGAATGTACTGAATTGGATTGGACTAGACTGTAGGTAGTCTATTTGTAGGTAATCCACTCAGAAATATTATGAGTGACAAAAACATTTAAAACAAAACAACAATCATAACATAAAAGGAAAACATGGAAAAATAGAATGTTATCAAACAAAATTGAAACAAACCAACATCAATGACTACATACTATACCAATGCCTAAGGAAGAGTGAAGTATTTAAGACTCATCTAAAAGAAAATAAGGTCACAACCTTTTGAACCTCTGTGGGAATGTAGCTCCAGAAGACAGGTGCCAAGACAGATAAGACATGCCTTTTGGGTTCCAACATCTAATTTTACTTGTAAACGGAACCAGAAGCTTGCTGGTTACAAAACATACAGATAACATGGGAGAAAGAAAATTTTCAAATCAAAGGATCATGAAGGGGTTTATAAGTGGCAAACAGCACCTTCAATTGCACCAGAGACTTATGGATAACTAGCAGAACAGAACAGAACAGAACCCTACAGAACAAAATAGAACAAAATAGAACAGAACACAACACAACACAATTCTTTATTGGCCAAGTGTGATTAGACACACAAGGAATTCGTCTCCAGTTCATAAGGTCTCAATGTACATACAAGCAACAAGTGATAAATCATGATCATAATTATCATAAATATCATAAAATACATTCATCATAAATCTTAAGATACAATACTCAATAATAGTCATAAGATACTAAAAAAGCAATCAACATAAATCATACTAGGATACTAAATAAAACAATTAAAGTAAAATACAAGCAACAAAGTTATCATAAGAAGATAAAGAAATAGGTAATAGGAAATATGAGAAGGATAATCTACACACATACACTAATCCAAGAATGAGTGCAAGATGGATTTGTAAAAAGGTCACTTTAGTCATAGTTGCCACTGGTCTTCAAAGAGCTATGAGTCCATGATGATTTCAAAATTGCATACCAGTTCTTTTGGGGGAATGCTACTCCATTCTGAACTAAGGTTGAAAAATCCCCAGAAACAGGAAGTCTAATGGGACTTGAGAACTGACTGACAAATGGAGCTGCTAAATATAATTAGCCCAAAACAGTGATCTCAGTATAGTTCACTAACAGACATCAACAATAACTATTGGTATTCTAGAAAAGTCATCCCAGAGTATGTCAGGGTAATGATGATTTAATAGCTGACCAGCTGCTGTAATGTTGTAATACTGTTATCTAATGATGATGCAATGGTAGCAATGAGTCAGCAGGGTTATTTGACTGCTACCACTTTAAGAGACTGTAATATAAGTGAGACCCTGTGAGGGTGTATCTCTCTCCGTGTGTGCTTCCGTGGTGTAGCTGTTTACTGATTGCTGTTTGTTCAAGGTCTGTATCAAAGTACTTGTATGTATATAGGCTTTTGCAGGGATAAAACCACTATATGTAAATACGAATCTGTTTACTGTATTTGCTCCTGGGTTGTCTCACCTAATCACATTGTGCACATTCTGACACTTACTTTACTTACTAGTAAGTAAAACCAATTAAAATGGAAAGATGTTCCCAGAATTAAGGTCTGGCTGACAAACTTGCAGTTAGTGTGAGTTAATATTAGATATATTTTAAAAAGGATTCCTTGTGGATGGGGTGACTAAAGTCCCATAGATGGTGGTATAAGTGACAAATATGAGGTTAAATTGCATTTAATGGCCATTTAGCATGATGCAGGCATATCCTTATCCTTTTAGGCTGTCATTAGCATTGTCAGTTGCTATTCGTTTTGCTGTTGTCTTCCTAAAAAGCTCTAAATAGTGGCATATGAAACAAAACTATTTCCAGAATCTGAAATAGCATTTCAAAGAAATAGTTTAGCAGACAGAACACTGAAATGATGATACCAACTCCCCTACCAGACCATTATTCATCTTGGGTTATGACAGAATGAGAAATAGAAGAGCATAGAAGTATAGATAGTCAGAGGATCCATACAGAGAGATGACAGGAATATTTTGGCACCTACAAAAAAAAATCCAAATATTGATATATTGCTTATTTTATTTACATTTACAATATACTGTGTATCAGATATTCTGCCCCTAGAAAAGAATGTTAGAAACAAAGTTAGCCAAATCATGGATTACTCATTCCAAAATCATTAAGAATATGTTCAATAAACTACAAACAGAATTATCCACAAGTACTTAGCGGTGCACATTTGCATTCCTAGGCTATTCTTTGGCTTGTCATATCATAAACTGGCTGATTAGATTCTGCTGGAAACATGGAACAATGTACTTGTGTTAACCATGTGTCTTTTGTGTATCATTTGCTCATGTGCAGTCAGAATACACTTAAGAAGAACAATGGCTTTGATAGTCATTTTGGTTCATTGAGGCAACTAGATTTTTTTCTTTCCTGCTCTTGTTGAAATTGAACATGTAAGATCTGAACATGATATATTCTGCCATTACACAACACATTTTAATTATCATCACTAGTGCATTTTCTCCTAAGTGATTCAGATAGCTTAAAGATTGGCTTTACAAAAGTATTCATCAACAGAATAAAGCACCTGTTTTAATATCCAATGTAAGACAAGAAGAAGTGAAAGTAATTGTGTAGATCTATAAAAAAAATAAATGCTTCAGAAACTCTTCCCTACACAATTATTGGTAACCAACATATATATGACATTGAGTATGGAATGTCATCCTAGACATAAGAGCCCCTCTAAGCATCTTCTATAGTTGAAATACTATTTCTAGTCTGTCTGCTGTACAGAAGAAAGCATAATAAAGCACAATATGGGACATAAACTATCTTCTAAAGAAATTATATATCTGAATCTTCATTGAACAAGATTAATCAAGAAACTTTACATTAGAAAATAGTCATTGTCTAAACCACATACCTTTTCTGAATTTTTTAGCTGACAATATACCAGTTCTTTAAATAAGTGTAATTGTTCTATCTGTTCAGATAATGCTATTACTAAATATAGCATTAATTCTTCACCATCATTGCATTAATGGGGAAAAATAATATAATACCCATCCACCATCACATCTAAAATATTTCACTATTAGGAAAATAATAGATAAGAGGTATAACTTCATATAAGATCAAAGGTCAATATATAAATTCAAGTCCATCAACTTTGAGGAGATAGCACCAGGATCTTAAATGATAATTATCTTTTCCTTAAATAAACCTGGAACACATTATACCACTTCCATCCAGATAAATCAGTTTAACCACTTCATCATATGAAAAAGTATTGTCCTGTATGGAGTCAAGCCAAGATGGTTATGTCATGTCAATATGCCTCTTCTCTTTATTGTGGAGGAGTGGAGTGAATGAAATTTGGTGCTGTTTGGTTGTGGTGGCAATTTGGCTGTTCCCATGTTCTATCTAAGAAAATGGTTTAAGGGAAATTCTTTCTCCCTTCTATCTCTTCTGTAGCTATGATGTTGGATCAGAAGTTCATAAACAGCCATTTATGAGACATGCTTCCCTTCCTCCTCTCCCATTTTGTTGCAGTACATAGGAATCCATATTTTCCACTGTGTGAATTTCCATATCCAACATTTAAACTGGCTTGATTTTATTTGGAGTCAGAATACAGCAATTTAAAAGCATTTTACCGTCAACTGAACAATGAACATAGCAAATATAATGACATATGCTGAGTAAACATTTCTAGAGCTAACTCCTCCTCCTCCTTCAGATCACAGCCCCAGAACAGTGGATCACACTTCCTTTAAAATGTATTTGGGAGATACCAGTGTCTTTGATTAAGCATTTAAAACAATCCTTTCTTTTTCATACCATTCAGAAGGCTGAAAGTTCACTTATCAAATAGCAATTCCCCCCCCCCCAAAAAAAATGTATCTGATTTCTTTGCCACCTTTGTCTAATCTTATGTTTTTACAATGGAGGCATCAACAGCACACATTCTCAGAACAAAAGTATAGTCTGAAATATAGTGGATGAAAAAGACCAACATAATCCAAAGATGATGTCAATATCAATAGGATTGTAGCATATTTGAACTCTCACTGCAGAACATCCTCCCGTGTCTTCTTCTAAAACTTAACTGAGTTATTTGTGGAGTGGCAGTCAAGTTGATCTTCTTTGGGTTCTCATGCATTATATGAAAGTGATCTACTTTTCCACAGATGTACCAGGGAATAATGAAGTGGCATCTCATATTCAACTTGGCAACTCTATTTTGAAAACAACTCAGTTTCTGTGTTTTCAGTAGCAATTTAAATCTTCTCCAATATTTCATGCCATGTTAACATCTCCTTGGTGCACACATGGCTTGATAGGCAATTGAATGGTTAAGCTGCCAAGATATCAATGGAAGCATGACATTTTCATTATGGGTTGTCAGGCAAACTACTTCTGCTTTCTTTAAGTGGATCATCAAAGTACCGCTGCTCTACTACAGGCACAAACCACTCATCTAAGAGCTGGACTGGCAAAGCAGTAATTTATGCCAGATTTCTCCAGAGGTTCATGGTTTTGAAAGCTTGAATCATTGTAGTGTTGCCACTGATGAGAAATGCTAACCAGAGCAAAACGGTGGAAATTATTGAAACAGCTGCCACCTGTTTATGAGCAACTGGGCAGAGGTTTAAACATCTCTTTTCTGGTCTCCTTACATTCTCAGAAACCTCTAAATATCTTGTCATTGAATGGGTCTATTGCCAAGACATGAGATTACAATGAATACATAAATAACTTACTATACTGCAAGAATGAATGAAAAAATAAATGCAAGGACAGTCACCTACAACTAAAGCACAATGCAATTGTTAGAACTGTGCTGCAGGATATCCTGCAAACATATTGGCATGATATGATGCAAATGCTTATACATAGGAGTAGATAATGAAAGTGAAAGTAAGAGTCACTGCAAAGCATAGAAAATGTTATCTATTCCTGTGCTTATACATAGTAGTACATAATGAAAGTGAAAGTAAGAGTCACTGCAAAGACTAAAGGTTCCTATTCTTTGCACAGTCCTACTTTATAACTGCAAAATAGAGGTTCAGATGCCCCAAATATGTGTCAGGCTGAAGAGATTCAATTTCTCTGCTGGCTGTAGTATTATCTGAATATATTATGCCTTGTAGCTCATTTGTTAATTTTTAAGCTCCCTTTACTTGGACTTAATAGACATTTTCATTCATTATAGACATGAATATTAAAAATGATATGAGGATGCTAAATGGAAAGACCTAATTTAATATATAGAAACTCCTTGATAAGATACTGGCAGTGACAAAGCACCTTTTCTTTCTTATATTCATAATATTTCATAATCATATTTCATAAAAATATGCTCAATGAAGAACTAAGATAATATCCTTTGTCAACTGTGATGAATTCTTTTCAAATCTGAGAAATTAAGTACTTTTCCATGTTAAACATTAACTCCTTCTTCAGGTATTTTTCTCTTAGGAAATTGAACTGAATTCAGACTAATTGTCTCAAAAGTCAGTTACAGCACCTGCCAAGAAAACTGTATGGACACAATCAGCAAGATCAAACTTGATTCAAGAATATCTTTACCTATATAATGATGTAGTGTTAGAGCTGCCATATTCACACAGGTAGTTCTAGGGTACAACATTTACCCATTTTTTTGGATGGAGGTGATGGGAGCTTTATAGTGTTTTGTAACCCCTGGGTTTATTCATAATATACCAGCTGAGCATAGGGAGGGACACCACTTATAGTCCAATAGTCAACCAAATATACTGCCCCATAAGAAAATCTAAAACTTGCCCCATCAATTCCAAGAGCTGGCTTTCTTCTCCTCCTCCTTGTCCCATCTTTATCTGAAGCACACAGTCTGACACAAATGCATACTATGTCCCAAAATCTCTTGTAATTTCAGTTACTAGTTCTAGATGGAATATGCAAATAAAATAAGCTGTCTGTCAGGGTTCCAAATAATAGACCCATAGAAAACAAAATTCTGAGGCAGGTAGATTCCTCAAACAATAGCTTTATTGGATATATGGAGAGTATTCGGAGACTGCAATTAGTCCAGAATGTAGCCATGCGAGCAATCGTGAATGCACTGCGGTACATCCACATAACTCCAATCCTGCGCAAACTGCACTGGCTACCTATTGGTCTCTAAGTGCAATTCAAGGTGTTGGTTATTACCTTTAAACCCCTACATGGCTCAGGGCCAGGCTATCTTCGAGACCGCCTCCTACCACATGTCT
>JANHJO010004651.1:55947-69091 GCA_032468235.1 Pseudoxyrhopus heterurus | reverse complement strand
CCCAGGTTTCCTGGGTAAAATTAGGACCTCGGCTTATACTCGGGTCGGCTTATACTTGAGTATATACGGTACTAGAACTATTTCTCCCTAGTTTTTGGGATTATAGCAATTGACATTCCTCCATCACTCATTGTGTGCTGCCAATTAAAATGTTGATTCTTACTTTCCATCGTCATCTTCAGCTCCACCAAGAGCTTTACATCAATCAAGTAGAAAGACATCTTATTTTCTTCAGCATACCTTCTTGGGTAGCACCCAAACAATTTCTCTTCAGCAATTGTCCCATTTATCTATGAATCAATCCAATTTAGGTTATCAATCCAGCTTGTATTTTACCAAAACCAATAATCTAATTACAACAACTGGTTGCTGCCTAAATCATTTCATCTATTTTTGTTGACAGTCATCAATTCCAATTCTATTTCCTTTAACCCTCTCCTTCCTGGAGTTCTCTCTAATTGTCGTTAAATTCACCTCTCATATCAATGTAGTATCTGATACCAGGACAGCTGAAGCCAGTGAGGTCTTTCCTATAAGAATTAAACTGCCTAACTCTCAGTTCCTTATCAGCAAAACAGGTACACACTGTTTTAGTTGGATATTTGTATGATGCTTGAACATGTGCAGAATCAGTAAGAGACCATGGCTTAAAGCAGGGCTATTGCAGAATAGACAAAAGTTCTGTTCTGCAAAATAGTCAGTCTCTCTAGACAGATCTCTACTTTTCTATATTTTCTGGCTTTGAAAAATGTCTTTTTAAGTCTTTAAACAAATGTCCAAATACTTCTCTATGGCAGAACATTCAAAATGGTCCAGATAAAAGAGGCTTCAGTGTTGCTTTGTGTCACTTGGCAATTTCATTTATCACCCCCATTAATTTGAAGATCAGACAAATTTGGAATCACACTTAGTTCCCACAGACACATTTTAATACATAATGATGTGATCCATATTGCTGTTGCTTTATTGTTCATCCTAATGCTCTGATATCAAAATTAAAACTAATAATTTCACCTTCTATCTTTAATTTCTATTTAGTAAATGCCGTGATCAGATGACTATGTGACATTGTATGATCAGGTATCCAGTTTCTATCTAGACAGAGAAGATGGATGACAGATACAAGGGAAAAAAATAAAAAACAAGGAAAGGGGGCAAAAAACTTCTTCAGATGTTCAGCCAGATACTCTCTCTTTTGTAAAGATATTGCTAAATTTTTAATAGTTAAGATGGTTCTTAGAAGAATTATCAGAGGTCTGCTAGATATATTTAACCAAGAGGACATATATACTGGAAGAAGAGATAAAAGGGGGTAAAATTGCATATCATAATAAGGCTGCTTAAGTGCTATCATTTGAAGGCTACAGTGAGCCACGCTGGCACAGTGGTCAGAGTGCAGTACTGCAGGCTACTTCTGCTAACTGCCAGCTGCCTGCAATTTGGCAGTTCAAATCTCACCAGGCCCAAGGTTGACTCAGCCTTACATCTTCCGAGGTAGGTAAAATGAGGACCCGAATTGTTGGGGGCAATATGCTGACTCTGTAAACCATTTAGAGAGGGCTGTAAAGTGGTATATAAGTCTAAGTGCTATTGCTATTGTATAATTTAAAAAAAATCCTCATTTTTTCTATTATGGTATCTTTTTTCTCATCATCAAAGATACACTCATTAGTGCATTTTTTGTTTCATGCAAAAGCTTCAAGTCGACCATAGGTGTAAATATTGTTTGTTACCTAACCAAAGAGGTTAATTTAATCAGTGCCACAAGCTTCCTCAACAACCATTCCTCTGTTATAAGTAGTATTCAGCCTTAACCAATTTTGGGCATACAATAGCATTGCTGCAGTTCTCATACGTGAGAATAAATTTCCTTGACTATTTTCTGATTGTGTATCCCAAAAGGAAATCTCTGGTTTCAGTTTCAGTTTAACTTTTAAAATTTGAATTAATGCTTTTATTTATGTCCAAAATGTTTTTTATATGTCTGCCAAACATAAAATGTCCCTTTGCGTTGTTCACATTTCTAGTAAAGATTTAAAGTACCTTTATACATTACCAATAATCTTGTCCAAATTTGTTCCTAAAAGTCAGGAGGCCTTAAATCCTGACAAGATGAATACATTCATCATTATATATCTATGATATTTTTGAATATTGCATCTTATAGATATACTCTTTATATCAAACGGTTTTAGCTTCAGCATCATTTGTCACACAGTTAAGCATGATATTGATACTTTTGGCAACTAGCTATACCATAAGGATTAAAGACTACTGCATTCATTTATTTAAATAATTCTTGAAAAACTATTCAGTTTCTTCTCAACCTCTTATTAAAATGACCTTCAGTTCAAACTAGCTACAACACTTGACAACCAAAAACACATATGCCATGAAACTAAGCCACATTTCCTCTCTTTTCTTTCTTCTAGTTAATTTGTGTACTATGAGGAAGGCTGCTTGTTTCCAAGCAAACCTAGGTGTTACATAGTGGATAATATAATGGGCCAGAGAACATCTTTGCGTAGTATCTTTGAATTAGCCATTTCTTTTCCAAAATTACTCACTTGCATTCCCCTTAATTGTAAGCTTTAATCACTTTAATCACTATGTACAGTAACAATAACAAGGGAGAAGAATGAGGGGAAATGTTTTTTTACCAGAAATACTTGTTTTTTGACTTCTTAGTCATAAGTTTCTTGAAATAGATAAATGTATGAAGAAATAGAATGTAAAACAAGAACCATTATAAGTAATATCTGAATTGCTAAAGTATCTAATTTAGTGGAAGATAGTTATTGTCATCAAATAACATTGTACCACAGGAAACATTCTGCTTATGAATAGTCTTTTACACTGCCTAATCTTGTAACTGATAGATACATCCACCTACTCCACTTCAAATATTAGATAAAATCAGACTTTCGTTTCTGTTGATTTGATTTTTGTTTGTTTGTTTGTTTGTGTGATCTTCTATTTTAACATTATATAAATTAACGTGTTTGTCTTTCTACTTCTTCACCTATCAACCTGTTTTGTGAAAAGATAATTTGGTGTAACCATGTTGCAGAGCATCTGTCCAGGTCATGAGGACAGCTGAAACAGGGAATTAGTCTGGACTCATTACATAAATGCAATTACACACACACACACACACACACACACACACACACACACACACACACTGCCTTTGGTCTAGGCATAGAACAATAAAGTAGTTTGAACTTTACAAATGTAGGTCTGGTTGTTTGTACCATTAGGTTTTATATTTTCAGACATGGAATATTAATCATTGTTGATCCCTAGCCTAATTTAAATAATTAAAATTTTGTCCTACATTCCACCAGTAAATGCAGATTCAAAACTACAATCAGAAATTGATGAAGAATCTATTGGCTTGTATGGTATTTAATTTACACTTCCTGAGGCAGATCTGAATCATGCAAGAATATGTGACACACAGAAATGCATTATTCAAGGGAAAATGGTTGCAAATATTTTAGATATTTTGTTCCAATCAATGGAAATAGTAGAACAAATGAGTATCTAAGTGAAACCATTACTAAGAAGCTTGTCAATCTCAACACTAGACAATTCTTCACTTGTCACAAATTATTTTATTACTTTGGTTATTCATTCATTCATTTTCTACAGCTGCCCAACTCAACCAGGTGACTCTGTGTGGCTTATAACTCCAAAATTGTAAAACAATTTAAACAATTTAAAAAAACATTAAAACAATAAAAACATGCACAAAATAAATAATAACTAAAATAGTACCTATCATCAGGAATAATTGAAGCTGTTTAAAGTTTCCATACACTCTTGTGATTCTTGCATTCTCCCACTAACAGTATTAACTTAATGTGGGAGTTGGAATTGTCTCATCCTCTCCTCAAATTATTACTCCAGGACAGGATAAACATTGCAACTCTTTACAATGTAACTGGCAGTTTGAACACTGCTCCATTACTGCTTGATTTAATGATGTCATAGTATGTGGTCCAGACTGTTTAGAACTTGGAACATGAATTAATACAGTTTGCTTTGATCAAGCAAAGTCACCCACTGATTTGAAAAACCATACCTTTAATTCTGTGCTGAATAGGGCTTTTCAATCTTTACTACTAAAAGTAAAAAAGTAAAGTCCATTCGTAATTGATGTTGTTATTCTTTGGGTGTTATTATTACCCTAGTTGTTATTATTCTTGTTGATATTATTATCATCATATTTCAGAATGAAACTCTGTTTTGTAACATAGCTCCATGCTCTCCAAAATAAAATTAATATTAATTTTCAGTATTAAAAATGTTTTCTATTCAAACATTTGTTTTACAACATGGACCATCATACATGAGTTCTCACAGTTCTTCCAGGCGCCTAAGAAGCATAAAGTTTCTGTTTGGTATTGCTGCTTTATTGTTTAAAGTTCAAGAGCAAAATGAGAGATTAAAAAGTTCACCTTTTTTCTCTTTTTTTGTTTTTTTACCTTTATTTTTTGTATATAATAAAACTTATTTAATAAAAAAATAAAAAGTTCACCTTAACCAGATGGTTAAAATAAAAGCCAAAGAAAGGAAGAAAATTACTAGAAAAGACAGTAATCAAATGCAGGCTAGCTTTCATTTCATCTGACAAATCTATTAGAAAATATGGCTGTATATAGATACACATATATTAATAATTAAAATATTACAACATTTAGCATTTGTTCAGTAAATAAAGATGAAGGGCTTAAACATTAAACATCATATCAAATTTAGTGTGGTATGACCACATAACCTTTATTTAGAAATATGGATATCTTAGATCTCTTACATCAGACTTTCTTCCATCATTTTCTTTCATGAGTCCTTTCATTTCATCCCTGGCCCCCCCCCCCTTTTTTTTGAAGTGGTCAGTACAATGATAACATTCCGTTAAGATGCAGTATTTGTAAATAATAAGATTGGAAAGAGTGTTTCCCTTGTTTGATGCATAATGGCTACTCTGGAAGAAAGAGAATAGATCAAATGGGAAAGATTTGCTCAAAGAAAGCCAATCAGGATCAGATTTCTCCAGTCAATGCACATTGAAAAACATTTGTCAGCAAATGTTTAACTACAATGAAATTCATGCCTGCTTACAGGATTCTAATTGGATATTTCAGCACCATTTTGTCCTGGGAAATTCCACTGAGTAATCTAAGAGCAGGTTTGCATCTCACACTGGAGCCTGTTTATAATTAATAGTCTCTGATGATGAAGGTTGTCACCCTTTTCAGAAGGATTCTCTTTGTTTGTAGAGAAGGAAAGGATATCAAACTGGAAGAAAGGAATGAAGTGGGATGATGTTTCTGAACAGTTCATAAAATATGACAGAGGAAACCAAACACTCATTGGGCCATAAAGAAAAAATAAACAGAGGGAGTATTACCATAAAGCGGAAAGCTACATTGAAGTGAATTACCTACATGAAAATTTAATGCAAATGATGGAGGAGCACAGCAATGCTTTATGTTCTAGTGTTGAAAGGAAGCTGGTGGAATTGCAATTTTTGAAACATTCCCTCTGTCGTGCTTAACGTAGATCATACCAGTGAAAACAAAGAAGGCTCACTGCCTTATTACTTTTTCAATATATGTAGCTATTTACCAGTAAAATATTTTCATTGCATTTGGTTCTATTTTTCTTTGCAATATTTTGCAGATTCATTTATAGGCAGCATACTTTCAAACAGAACAAATTCTAAACGACAAGAAATGGATCACTTTTTAGCTTTTTCATATTCATTTCCCAGTACGAGTTTAGTAGTTTAAAATCTCTAATTGAAGGGAATTGAATTGGTGTTCAATTAAATAGGTGTTCTCTTCAATAATTTTAACTTCAGAGAATGAATGTAGGTGAAAAAAAACCATATTTGCCATTGCCCAAAAAATGAGGTTCACTAAGTTTAGGTAGAACAGGTCACATAACAAAGAGCTGAACTCAAAACCTATAATGTAATAATACATGGTCATGAATAACTGTGCTGGTATATCTAGATGTTTAAGAGTAGAAAACATGTCATAACTCAGAAATGCCTAACTTTAGACTCTCAAATTCAATGTGGTCCCCCACATTGGATGCCACCCTAGAATTTGTAGCCCCTATACAGTGGGGTTCTCTTTGGCAATTTAGTCTGCATTCAAGCACCGAAGTCTTCTTAAGATCTCCTACCTAAATACATGGAGATCGGAGAGAGGTACAGTATGTGTGAAACTGCACATATGACACCATCTTCTCACTTTGAGCTCAGATGTGTAGACAAATGTCTCAATGCCAGAGTTATAAGGCATCTTGATTTTTGCCCAGGCATGCTATTGAAATGTACCAAATTGATGGGTTTAAGAGCTAATGATTTTATGATGGAAATGTTCTCTTTTTTTTAGTGGAATTAGCTATGAAGTACATTTTGTTTTTTTGAAGTTTAACATTTTTACTGAGTTATAAAATATTATAAGATACAAAATACAAAAGTAAATAGGAAAGCAGTGGGAAAGAAGAGGGGGAAGAGAAGTGAGAAAGGATAAGAAAAGAAAAAGAAAAATAAGCATTGACTTCTGATTCTCTCTGTTGCAGTAAAATAAGGCAATTAACATCAAATTACAACTTTTTGCTTTTTCATAATAATATGAACAAGCCATTTCTATAAAGCTCTATCAATCTACTCAGTAAAACCCAAAATCAAAGTTTCATTATTTTCCACTTCAAGCACAAAGTTCAGAAGCAGTCTCCATGTGGAACAAAAGTACTTTATTCTTTTTATTTGATTAACAAAATAGCCAATTTGCCATTTCAGCCAACTTCATCAACTTCTGCAACCATTTGTCTATCATAGGAATTGAAGTGTCCCTCCATTTTTGTGCATACAATAGTCTTGCTGCTATCAACATATATGGTAACAAAATTCCAGTTCATTTTTTCTCCAGTTCTTTTTCCATTAGGGCCAAAAGAAAAAGTTTTGGTTTAATTTTCTCTATTTCCAAAATTTTCTGTATTAAAATATGAATCATACTCCAAATATTTTTGCTTTATCACATGTCCACCATAGATGATAAAAAGTCCCTTCTTTACTATAAACTTCCAAGATTCATTTGACATACCTTTATACATCTTAGACAACTTATCTGGTGTTAAATACCTATGATAAATCATCTTATAGAAATTTTCTTTTAGATTGTAATTTAATGTAAATTTTAAACCCTTCATCCACATATTTTCCCATTGTTCAAGCATTACATTATATCCAAAAGTCCTTGCCTACTGAATCATACAATGTTTTATATGTTCATTTTCCAAATTCAATTTCAATAGCATTTTATAGATCTTAACAATAATATGTTCATCGTTGCCACATAATGAAATTTCCAATTTGTTTTTAACAAAGTCAAATCCAGAGCACTTTTTATCCAGTTTAAATATTTCTTTCAGTTGTTGATAAGTAAACCAATGGCAAACATAACCTCCTAGTTCAAGTTCTTCTCTTGGCTTTAATACTGGGTCACCAGAGTTGAAAGATAAAATTTTACCATAGGTCAACCAGTCTGGCTTTGCCACCATTTGTTTTCTAAAGAAAGCTTCCCGGGGTGACACCCGAAGAGTCAACTTCATAGAGAGCCTTGTTTTATATTTATTCCAGACTCTTAGTATGGCACATCTAACAAAATGATTATTAAAATCAATATTAATTCTACTTTTATCATACCATAAGTAGCCATGCTATCCAAATCTTAATTCATGGCCCTCTAATTCAAGTAACCTCTTATTCTGGAGACTCACCCATTCTTTTGCCCAGGTCAAACAGCATGCATCAAAATAGAGTTTCATATCTGGTAAATCCAACCCCCCTCTTTCCTTAGCATCTTGCAGTAGCTTATATCTAATTCTTGGTTTTTTCCCTTGCCATATGAACTTAGAAATATCCTTCTGCCATTGTTTAAGTGGACTGTCAGTTGTAAGTATTGGTAACATTTGAAATACAAAAAAAGGATCTTTAGTAAAATATTCATCTTAATTACAGAGATTCTATCCAATAATGATAAGTGCAGTTTATCCCATCTTTGTAAATCCTGTTTAATATTCCTCCAAAGTGGGACATAGTTGTTTTGAAACAGTTTTATATTTGTATTTGTCAACATAACCCTAAGTATTTCACCTTTTTCTCAACCCTAAAACCCAATGTTTTGTTCAATATATCACTATCCTGAGAAGGCATATTCTTGATCAGCATTGTTGTTTTCTATTTATTTATTTTGAAACCTGCCAAAGCCCCAATCCCATTCAATTTTCTAATCAAATATTCTATATTGTTTTTTTGGGTCCTGTAAAAATATACCCAGATCATCAGCAAAAGCCTTCAAAAAACATTTTGTTAAAAAGATGTACAAAGTCAACATTACTTTCTTTTTCAGAATGTTCCACTGAAAAGTGGTTTTCTAAACTTACGTCGTTTGGAACAACTGACTGTAGGATCTGTTCCAGTCTGATTCAGTTTTCAGATTGGATTAGAAAAATGAAAAACCTTATTTGCGTCAGTGAAAACTTTTGCTGGGGATTAATGCAGTACTGTTAGTTTCCCTATCTTTCAGCAGCTTTTCTGTACTATGAACCAGGGAAGTCTTCTGGGATGCCTTTGCAGATCTGGGCTTAGAACCAGACATCTTGTGACTCCTGTCCTTTCTGGAGAGCAGTTCCATAAAATAGTGATGGAAAATTTCTGTTCTGTTTTCTGGCCCTTCATATGTCAATGCTACAGTTATCAAAACTGCCCCTCATATTTCACCAGGCCACTGAGAAAAATTACTCAGACGTCCCGGCAGTAGTGTTATTGGATATGTTCAGATTAATCTAAATACAAATTGCATTTATATTAGTTTATTCATTCAAACATTTTGCAATTTTATTAACTTCTGAAATTGATTTTCTGGGTAATTTTCCTAATATACACAACCATATGCATATTCTTTTACAAAGTTGGTATGCTTTATTTTAAACAATTCAAATTTTTAATACTAAGCCAGTGCAAGTGAAGTATTTGTAGTAAGGATACTAGCAAGGGGACCCATGGTGGATTTCATTGTTTACTAATTATTAATCCACTAGAAAATATATCCTATATGGATTTCTCTTTCATTGCTAGAGTCAGCCATAGGTTCAGACCAAGTTTAAGAACAGATGGAATTTATGTAGAGACCGAAAAAAAATCTTTTGTTAGCAGCAGAGCTGCACAGCAATGAGCCCTATTCAGTGCATGGAAATGCCACATTAACTAACAAGGAATTATCTGATTATGGTTATCAGAAACACCTTTTCCTGGCTTGCACAAACATCTTTCCTAGAAAAAGTTAATTAAGCCACAATTATACATGAAACTTTAGTTAATGCAGAATTAGTGTGTTGTGGTCCTCTTTAGAACTAGGTTATTAAAACAGGTTAGACTAGTTTTAATCATTCACTACAGGATTAAGTGATCAGTTGTAATTATCATTCCTGGGTTTCGTTTTAGAATTGATCATTGACTATTTGAAGCCAGAACATTTTGCCTAAACCTTAAGATCAGTGTTCTAATTGTTGGCCAGTTATTTCAGAAAAATCAGTAAACTAGATTAAAGTTGTTCTCTGTAGAAATCCCAAGTCAATGGTACTCCTTAATAAAAAAAATGTGAAATTGCTTTCATCAATTTCTTCATTAATAATAATAAAATAATCCAAATTACTTGCTTCTTTATTTATTTATATCTCTATCTCATCTACCCTCCAAAATTTTAAGAAAATGTAAGTTCATTTTTTTTAATTGAGTGGTTCAGAGTTACCCAGTAAGCTCCCATATCTAAAGGAAGATATGAATCTACAAGTAGTCTTCAACTTACAACTGATTGTTTAACAATTGTTTGGAGTAAAAACAGCCTTGTAAAGGGTTCTTTATAGCTCGTAAAGCACTCCTGGTCATTGTAAAAATGTCACCTACCCATACTGTAGTCACATAATCACATTTCAGGCACTGACTTACATTTGCAACTGGTTGCAGCAATCTGCTCTCAAACCCATTCATAACTTAGAATAATTTACAATAACTTAGAATAACAGAGAGACAGAGAGAGACAGAGGGGGGGGGCAGAAACTTTTGAATATCTGGACATCAGGTCCAAAACTTTGGAGGAAAATAGATTATAAACTTTAACTGTAGAGAAAGTAGTTGAAAACAATATATCAGGGGTGTTAAACTGGCGGCCCATGAACTGGATGCGTCACATGCAGGCCACACCCACCCTGGCTCCACAGAGGCAAAAAACATCATAATACATCATGATACATCATGTGACACGATCAAGTTTGACACCTGTGCAATATATTACTTTTATAGACAGTTTAGAAATGTTATTAAGATAAATATCCATTTTTCGTAAGTTTGAAATAGAGTTGGAATATCTCTTATTAACAAATCAATGGCTAAGGTAGAATAATCATTGGAATGTTAGAATAATCTTATTTCTTACATACTCCATGTGAAATTAATTCAACAAAATATTGTTTTTCATGTTTACTGCAGATTGTACACAGAAATGTGTAAAATACTTAACTGTCAATTTCATTTTTCTTGAAGGATACATTTGTATCATAAATATTTAGTCATATGATATATCATTCTGGTTTTATTTAACATTGATACATTTATTTATTTGGTTTTGGGAACAGTAATACATTTTAAGGATGTGAATTTAGATAGCTGTATGAAGAACAATAGATTTATCTAGAATGGAATAGTGCAAAAAAAGACTCTTTTACAATTGAAAAACAGTGCCACCCACGTCTTGCACTGATGACATAGTTATTATTTGCTTATGAAAGGCTTTTTATTGATATAACAGAAAGAGCAATCAATATTATACCATGTGATCAAACTTTAATGCTTTGTTTAAAAGCTGCACTTCAGAAACAGTTCTGCTTTTTGTGGGTTTTTTCTTTTTGCATATTTTTCTTTTGTTTTTCTGCTGTGTACTGAAGCAATAAAATAATTAAAAAGGAATTGAATAAAATGGAGGCAAAAAGAAACAGGCTGCTTGTTCAATCTATTTATTTTAACTAATCAGAGCTCAAATCCTTATATCTATTTTGCAGTACGAAACATGACTTTGTTTACTCTGAGCTTTGTATTCATTATAATGTCTGGTTTTATTTATATTAAACTTATCAAGACATCGTTTTGTTTCTTTATTTATTAAATGCTGCTATTCCCCTGCTTCCAGAGTTTCATCTCCTTAATTCAGCCTCTAAAGACTCTTTAGTTAATGTATATTTGAGGTATCACTCTGCTTAAAATGAACTATGCTGAAAACTATCATCAAGCCTTTAGCACAGAAAGAAATCAATCTAGTGATGGTAAATGGTCTGTGGTCTCATAGGGATAGGCTCATCTGTTAAAACTTTAAAGCCATACAAATCAAATATCCTCCTCTTTGTGGAGAGCTTTATCTGGAATTAATGTGAAGTAACCCTTTGAACACTGAAATTTACTAGAATGCCAAATGTACACCTGAACTCTATATTTAGCTGATACATCTGTATAATGAATAATAAACGTATTTTACTATGGGCTTGAAATACTCAGCTTTGTTATAAAAAAAGGCTAAATTCTTATTTTATCCCTTTTTTGTCACAAAACATAAGTTAATCTTAGACTTTGTGAAGAGTTTCAGTGCTGTACTTTTCAAGTCCTGAAAATTAATTCGATTTTTATCATATCATATTGAATTGCAAATGTCAGCCTATTAAAATCCAAGGGGCTACTTCAGACCAAACTCAGAATATAGGTCATTAGATCTCATCCCCCCCCTCCACAATGCCACACTTAATTTTGCACTTACTCAAGCAAGGACTGAACTAGAAGACCTCCAAGGTCTCTTCCAATTCTGTTATTCTGTTAATCCCATAACAAATGGCAGTCTTATTGAAATATTTGTTCACAGTACAGGGTTGTCTTATGACCACAACTGAGCCCATTTTTTGTTGCTAAGTGAAACATTTAAGTGAATTTTACAATCTTTCTTGCCACAGTTGTTAAATGAATCACTGCATTGTTAAGGTTGAACCTGGCTTCCCCATTGACTTTTCTTATCAAAAAGTCAGAAAAGCTATTCACATGACCCCGGAAACTGCAACCAGCATAATATGATCCAGTTCCCAAGCGTCTGAATTTTTATTATGTGACCATGGAGGTGCTGCATTAGTGGTAAGTGTCAAAAACTGTCATAATTACTTTTTTCAGTATTGTTGTAACTTTGAACAGTCACTAAATGAACTGTTGTAAGTCAAGGCCTACTGTAGTTGAGGAATATGATCACAATCCCAAATCACAGCATTCTTCAAGTACTTTCTTAGCATTTTATTCATTTTTGTATTTATTTATTTGCATAGAGTTGGAATTGCCAACTTATACCAAAAATGTTTATTTGTTCTTCACTTCTCCCTACTCCACTGCTTTTTTTTCTTTTCCTTACTGGGTATTAGTGACTGGCAAGCAAATATGCTCATATCAATTTTTAAGAATGATAAAGTGTTATATAAAATACATAAGAAAACATGTTCAAATTTGATTCCTGACTTTTCACAATAAAGGAGCATTTCCTCATGTTTTCACTCCTGATAGCAATGTCTTCTGGTACCCAAGAGTTTTGACTGCACTTTTGTTTCCAATGTTGTTACAAAATTTTCTTCTGCTTCTTTCTAACTTAAATCTAAGGAAAGGGAAAAATGCATTTTTCCCTGAGTGTCCTTGCACTTACTTTCATTAAAAGTTAAGTGGTATCTTTATCATTGTTCAGTCAGATGTCCAATTTCTCTTTTTCCCCATACTTTATTTAAAAGAAAACTCAGAAAATTCTTCCTGTGAGACTTTCACAGTTTGAGAACCTGGGAAGGTTTGGAGATTTCCAAATGATAGTTATTTTAGAAGATAATATAAGTAAGCTGTCAGCGTTGGAAGCCATATTTTACTTAGAAGCTGCCACATTTTAGTGTCTGGGAAATTGGTTGGGGGGCTATTACAGTGAGGTGGAATTTTAGACATAACAACATTCTTCTTCTACATCAAGGACATGTCATCCTGCACCTGGCAAGGAGTGGT
>JANHJO010004650.1:16592-29422 GCA_032468235.1 Pseudoxyrhopus heterurus | reverse complement strand
TTTTACCGACCTCAGAAGGATGGAAGGCTGAGTCAACCTTGGAGCTGATGGGATTCGATCAGCCAAACTGCTAATCTGCAGTACTCTGTTCTTACCACTTGAGCCACTGCAGCTCCATCTCTAATAGGAAGAATGCTGTAGGAACAGTGTTTGGAGATAAACACTGGGGCTGAATGGATAAGCTGTTAGATCTCTTAGCCTGTCTTAAAATAAAATTGGAATATGATATAATCATAATTTAAGTGAGCATTCTAGAATGAAAGCTTAGGTGATTCCAACCATTTTCCTAGTATCCTTTAGACAAACTTTAGCTCCACTAGATAAAACCAACTAACACAAATTCACAGTTACTAGATGTCAAACAAATATGTTTCCATTTTCTGTGAGTATAGGTTGAAAAGATGTTCCTCTATTCACCCCACTTCTCTTTCAGTCAGTGGATGAATAGATAGATGAATAGATAGCACTGGTGAATAGGAAAATTGATAGATTCTGGTATGTTTTCTGTGTGTCTATCTATGCATACAATAAACACAATAGGCATATACAAGCTGAGATCCACCTCCACATTTTGTATTACAATTAAAATACATACTACATGACAGTTGTTGGGTTTTGTAGACGAAAGCTACAAAAATGACTCACTAGTCAAAACAGTCTATCCAGCACTGGATCCTGTTTGCCAGAAATGATTTTACATGTCACTGCTTACAGAAATAATGCAGTGATATAGTAATAAGTGAGTCACCAAAGCGAGATGGGCAGCAAGTCTAATAAATAAATAAAATAATTAAGATTTTCCCCCATTGTTCTTTTTTTTACATGTCCAGCAGTCTAAGGCCTTGGGCAGTTCTGTTCTCTGCTTGCTATGATCAACAAAACTGAGCAAGTCAATAGTTGTTAGTCTCCTGGGGTAGAAATGCTATAAGAATAAATTGAATGGACACTATATATGTAAGTAAAACTATTGCTAAGAAAATGCACAATAAATTAATATACTAATCAAGAAGGAAACTTCAGCAATTTTGATCACCTGTGGAAAAGGTCTGATGTACTAAAGGCTAGAGTTCATACAAATTCATGCTGAAATTGGTTCTGTGAGTTTGATTCTGCATATCTAGTATATCTGCTTATTTGTCCATATCTAATTCCTATTCAGAACAGAGCTCAATGGAGGGGAACAGAAGCTGCAGGAGGTCGAGTATGGGATGTCAAAAATTGCCGTTAAGTCTGCTTCATTCTTTCTGGAATGTAATTAACCATTTACGGTGTTAGTGACTCAAATTGGTTAGGATAGTCAGAACATGAATAGGGCAGTACCAAAAATTGAATCATGTGTTCTGAGAGCATAAGAAGGTCTATGGCCACACTAAAAAGGACATTTATAGTGATTTGAAATGTTCCTCCTTCTATTATTTTTTTATTAGATTCATATCCTGCTTTTCATTCAGAACACAAGGTGGTGCACATAGTACTCTCCCTTCTATTTTTCCTCAGTCTCAACATCATGAGGGACATTCAGATGAGAGGGGAAATGACTGATGAAAAGTCCACCAAGGAAGTTCTGTGCCTGAGAAGGGAATTAAACCTGGTCTCTTTAGTATTTGTGCAACATCTTAAGTACTATACTACACTAGTTTTCCAAATAAGGACTTTATTTATTCTTCTTTTTTGTGTTAATTGAATGATTGTTTGCGTTAGTGTTAGAGTTGTTAGTGACTTCTAAAAAATTCTGAGTGCTGGTATTGATTTATAAAGTTCTGAAAAATAATAATAAGACTGTATTTTTCTTAAAGGATAGTTTTCATCTACGCCAGCCTGTCTGTATTTCAGCTACACTGTGACATTGGACTCATCTTCCTGCTTATACAACCAGTTACACAGATGGGAATGTGAAACAAGACATTCTCAGTGGTAGCCCCATATCTGGAATTTGGTCAAGAAAGAAATCTGTTTAGCTCTTATAAGTCTTTATGCATTTAAAAAAATTATTTGCATAGATTTTATGGTGTTGGTACTTGGGTTTATATTCTTTTAACATTGATAATGTGATCTTTTTGGCTGAAGTTATTTTATTCAGTAGTGCCACCAAGTGAATAGGAGATTTTAAAATGTTCTCTTGTAGAGGGGAGAATTCATAATCAGAAAGATGAGTCCAATGTGACAATGTAGCTAAAATGCAGACAGGTTGATTTAGATGAAAATTATCCTAACCAATCATATTATCTCCTGCTATTTAAAAGGAAATAATTCATTGCCTGCTGCTTTATAAATGGCAGAAAGATGGGAAGAAGGAATAGGGAAATAAATATATTTTCCCTTTTAAGAAAAGAAAGGGAACTAACCTATTCATTTTCTATCATCAACACAACATGTAGGAATGAAGATCTGTGAAATGCTTAGAATACCAACTTAATTGATTATGTATCCAACTATTATTGGAAATGATAAATCTATAATAGATAATATTTTACAGCCAGTATAATATAATGGTTAGGTGGTTGGCAAAGTCCAGGAAGAGCCAGGTTCTCTTCAACCATGGTCACTTATTAGTTGACTTTGAATCAGTCTCATACCAACCCACCTTACAAGAGAGCTGCTTTAAGAGAAAGAAAACATGAAAGAAGGAGTTCTATATGCCAAATCTTCAAGTTGAAAATTAATCAATTACTTGTAACATGAAATCCAGTTTGGTAGAATGGTTAAAGTGCTAGTTTAAAAGTATGGAACCCTGGGCTTTAGTCCTGCCTTTGAAATGAATGGAATGACTTTGGGCAAGAAGGCAATGGTAAACCATTTTTGAAAAATGTTGCCAAGAAAACTAGAAGAACCTGTCCACATCATCTCTGAGAGTCAAAACTAATTTGAAGACATGAAAAAACAAACAAACTTTGTAGCATTACTGCAAATAAAAGTGTTTCTGTTTGTCTTCATTGATAGAGAATATCCATGTCCAAAAAAATATACAAAAAATGCCAAAGGTTATGACACAACCTAATTGATTTGTCCTCTGGATTCCATACTGTGAAGTTTGTAATGGTTACAAAAGGCAACCATCCTTTTTCTAATGATAGCTAACTGAGGAAACAGATTTTATAACAATTGTGGGTTTTTGTCTCCCTCCAAATGGCAACATATTTATCATGTACTCCTGACAAATTTTGGAAACACATCAAAACCTATTAATTTTCCAAGCCTTCAAAACAAAACAAAAATTTCCCTCTCAGAATAAAACAATCACTATCAACTGGTTAGGGTTTCTGGGGAACCTGTAAGTGTGGTGGTGATCCAAAGAAGATCAAATGAGCAGGAGGAGATATTTGTGATTCAATCATGATCACAAAATCTTTTTAAAAAACCAAGACAGAATTAACCTTCTTTATGGCTCACACACAGATCTAATTATGCTATCTTACACATTTTTTCAATTGCCTATCTTGATTTGATATGAACTTTTCACGCCATGCTTCACAATCAACAGAGACAAATAAAAGCAATTGTACATTCCTAATTATGTCCTTGGATTTCATTATTTGTCAGTGTTCAAGGACACCAGCCCAAGATACTTCATTATGTTATTTACTCCCAACATGATAAATACAAGAAGAAAAGTCTGGAATGACATAAAAGCTGAATGTGATGCCAATAATAATACTGTGATGTCTACCATCAGATATTGAAGACCATGGCTTATTAAATAATTTACCTCATTCCCCTGAAAACAGGAACCAGTTCTGCCAAAACAATTAAGTGCTACCACTGCTAGTCATGAAACAACATTTCCAAATCTGATCTCTGACCTTGGATGATAGATTCCTAACTGTGTTCCCACAAAACATAGCTAATAAGGTTTTCTTAATACATTGTAGTAATTACGGTGCAGGACTACTAATTCATCAAAGCAATTAGTTAACATTAATGTATTAATATGAAACTAGATTATCTGAGATTAATTTCATTATTATTATTATTTAACTCTCCACTCCCACACAAACTTAAAAAAAAAGTTAAATGGCCACTGGAAGACAAATCACATTTTAGGACTACACCAGTTATATTTTAGTATTCATAATATCCTATTACAAAACCTGAGTGGAAAGTATCCATTGGTCTTACTATGGAAGACTGTTATTAGCTGAGTCCTGGCATTTATATAAAACTCATTTCCCATTTCTCCTCCTTTTAAAAAATACACCAGAATAATTCAATGTCACATATATAATGACTTTGCATTCAGTGAATTGTTTACAGCATATAGTATATCTGCTCAGATAGTTGGATTTATATTTGTTTTGTAATTTGAGAATATGATTGAAAAAAATATAAAATACCTAACAATCAATACATTCTTTTGTCTTTGCCAGGCCCAGTTCAAGAATGACGTAGAACTATCTAGCCAAAGTTCAGTTCTTTATTTAATTACACCTAATAGACCTAATAGACTGAATCTTGCCAAACTAAATAAATATAACTCTCATCCTAATAGATATAGCCTGGGAGGTTCAAGGAGTGACTATTCTAACTCTCTATCTCTGTCTCTGATCCAACTCTGGGCTGTACTTCTCTTGAGTCAACCCCCTCCATGGAATATGCTCTTTCCTTCCTGGAAAACTGCCATTTTACTGTAGTCCTACACACTATCTCCTCCTCCATCGGCAGCATTCATCACAGTTTTTTTAAAAAACAACAACAACAACCCAGTAACAACAGAAATATCTGTGTCCTGATTTATTAAATTAGCTTTGTGAAAAAAGACCAGACAAAGACTGTGTTCCAGATTCATATTGACCTACAGATATTTTGCATTTTCTCAGATAAATCAACAATCAGGTAAATTCCACAATCTTCCTCAGTAATTTCAGCCTGGGTCTATTAGTATTACTTTTAATTAAATTACAAATATAAGGATAGAAAGATCCTTTGTTTGTTTGTTTTCCTTTAACATTTATAGACAATAAAACAGATCTTGATCACACCAACCAAGAAATGGTGATAAAGATACATACAAGCATGATACATATAGAAAATGATCCCTAGAATAAAAACTTGGACATTCTTAAAATTCACTGAACTGCCTTGGAACTCACAACCTTTCACCATTCTAAATTATCTTGCAGAGATATTTTTAATTCAGGAATTTCTCTTTCTTGGTTTCCCTTCTCTCTCCCTCCCCCACCAAATAAAGAATGAGCCACATTGGGGGAAAACTGTTGAAGCCCAACACAAATGTGTATGACTATGAGTAACTATAAGTTGTTGGTTTGTTTTATTATGTTATTGTGGTGGAGCCACTGGCTGAAGGAGAGGGCACCCATTCTATGGAGTGTAAAGAATCATTCCAGTTTAGATTCTGTTCAGGGGAAGAACTATCTGAGGTCAAAAGCTTTGGTCTATATCTTCCATTTCCCAAGGGAAGGCAGGTGGTCTGAAAAGATTCTTGTAATATAAGTGAACAATAAAATATCTACTTGGGCCTGTCATTGAATGGTTCTGTTTGCTTGTGCATAACAATTATTTTGTTAATATTTTATTTTATTTTATTCCAAAGTTAAAATACAAAATATAAAAAAGACAAAAGACAAAAGACAAAAACAAAACAAGACCAGAAAAATATGCCTAAAAGCAAAGTAACAAAAATACAGATAGATTGTCCCCTCCAGCTGAATATTGATAATTATTATGTATATAGTTTTATTGTGATTGAGATTGTTTTGGTTTTCTTTTGCTTACTCATTGTGGCACAGTGCCCAGAGTATAGTGTTATTATATATCAATAAGCAAACAAACAATGAATAAATAGAAAGCTGTTATTATTATGTCAGGGTAGATAAGATAAAACACTGTGTACACTAACAGTCATATTCAATTGCTTATGAAACATATTACTCATCTATTATTCTTAGATCTCTTGCACATAAAAACAACTCATTGTAAGGTGCCATCAAACTCTGACTCCCCTCTCTCTCTTCACTTTTTCTTCAAAAATGAATCTCAGATCTTCTTTTAACCCTAAAGATTTAATAGCAGAAAACTTCATTTCATTGATTCAGCTTGTTGATTTAGGATATAATTCAATTATTATATACAGAGCTATTTCAAAGTACTAATTCAGTTTCTCATTATAACGTTTGTCCCAACAAAACATATTTTTACTTTTAAAATTTCTCTTTTTTATTCCCTCCACCAAAATATTGTAATGCAATTGTTAAAAGGTTATCAGAGCCATTGCAAATACAGTAGAAGTAGTTTTAGACTTACAACCACAATTCAGCCCCAAATTTATGTTGCTAAGTGAGACATTTGTTAGGTGAGTTTTGCCCCATGTTGCACTTTTTCTTGCCATAGTTGTTAAGTGAATCACTGCAGTTGGTAAGTTAGTAACCCAGTTGTTAAAAGAATCTGGCTTCCCCGCTTGTCAGAAAGCGATCACATGACCCCAAGATGCTGCAACCATTATAAATATGAGTCAGTTGCCAAGCACCTGAATTTGTATCTCAGGACCATAGGGATATCTGCAGTGGTTGTAAGTGTGAAAAACGGTCATAAGTCACTTTTTTCGATGCTGTTGTAACTTTGAACATTCATTAAATGAACTGTTGTTAAGTCAAGGACTTGTATACCTCATACAAGGAGGAGATAAATCAGAAAAGAATGCTTCCTGGAGCATTCAGGTGTACTACCTGAAAATTTAGCAGATTCAGTATTTTCTAGAACTAGTGACTAAAGCCAGGTTATCGATACCTAGACAAAACCTCTGCAGTTTTAATTCAATATATTAGCTGATCATTCTGGTTGATTAACATCCATGGAGTTTAGAAAGCTACAGTGTACTAATAAGACAAAAGGTGGACAAAGGATCAAACCCGCAAAATATAAACAAAAATGCACTTTGTAGAAACAAATGCAAGCATATCCAATTGGAACAAATTTCCAGGAAGCAAAAAAGATCTGCTTGAGCTTGATGAAATATACACTGTAAACATTTTCTGGGAAAAGCTTTAAATGAATAAATTCGAATAAATTAATTCACCAGTAAGCATTTCCAATGTTTAAAAAGAGGCAAACTTCAAAATTCTTTATTAACAATGACTATGTTTTATTTCTGTCCCCTTGCATAGTGACTGATGCCACAGTCACGTCCAATAATGCACCCCTGCAAAAGCCTACTAGGTAAAGCAATCCTTCTTTTTATAGATTGTGCTTCAGATCCTCACAACATGCTATTATTCTGGTTTTGCCATATGCCACAACATGACTTCATAAAGGAAAAATTTCTCTTTGTCAAAAATTCCTTCACCATTTCAGCTGTATGATACTTTATAGAAACGTCTCTTGCCTCTCCAGCTGTGTATATCCTGTGTTAAATCTAGGTTGTGCTTTACCTGGGTGATTCAAGCTATTCTTTTTATCAGTAAAACATTCCGTGTGGCTATTTCCTTTGGTAATCTGTCAAGACCCCAAGACAAAGCTCCAATGAGCAATAATATCTAGAAATACTTTTTTTAAAAAGGTAGTCTTCTTACCTTACCTGCTGTAGTAAGGTTGTCCCCTTACCCTGATCTTGTGCTGCTGTGATAAACTGTGAATTTTGACAAATATATGAAGCAGCACCAAGAGCATTGAAACAGAGCATTGAAATTGAAGACAGGTATTTGCCAAGATCACCCATAGAGGATTTTTCTTGTACTACTAAAGGAAAATGGGATTAACTGTGAAAATTCAAAGCTACTTGCACATTGGGTCCTCCAAATATCACGCCATTGCAAATAAATGGAGTGGTGAGCAAAAACTTTACTTCTTCAAATATCTCCAGGGCGTCTCTTTTAAAGAAGCCATGTCTCTTTAAGACTACTTTTCAGTAATAATTACCTGCAGGTTACTAGGCACTCTGTACTTGTTCTAGCATTACCATGTAACATACTTTGTGTGGTAAATAAGCAACACATATAGATCTCAAGCCTTGAAAAGAAATACCCTTTAGGGAGGTTTACACTTAAACCGAGGAGATTAGTTATTGAGCTCAGACTAAATAATTGAATCAAATAATTACCAAATTTAAGACTTCAGTGCAGAAAAGTTGATTAAATTTGTGCAATTAAGCTTAAAGCAGCAGCTATAATGGTAGACATGTCAAATAGGAAGTAGGAAGGGGAAAAAAGTCTTTTTCAAGGATGGAATCACAGAGAGTTGGCATTTAATAAGTAGCTTTAGAAGATCTCAGAACACTGGAAGAGTAGAAGAGCTATGATAGAGAAAGATGGCAAATATAGGTGAAAAAGAGAAGGGAAAAAAGATTGGACCGAGCATATTTATCTATTCCAGAGGAGGATTGAACAGCTGTCAATTTTAGTTCCAGTTCCAGGGATTCTGCTTTTGTGATTTTGTAAAAAAAAAAAATGTCTAATCCCTCCGGATAATATCTACCTTTACACATTTAAAGAGGTGATCTATGCTTCCTGCTTGCCCCGGCATGACGACAAACTGCCTACCATTTCAGAAGGGCAGAAACTGTCGATGATGTCTTCAGCGTATCCCTAACCTGCTGGGAATGTGACCTTTATCCAAGATAGCTGGCTTCACATCAAAAGCAGAGAATTTCCCTCTCTGCTGGCACAGTCTGGTTCACCGGTGGTACCTTATTTATCCTGCCCAAATGCCTTCAATCTAATTAGCTGGTGTGTGCTCTGCTGGGTGCGTCCCCCCAGGCTCTTCTCTCTGTCTTCAATGGCCGTGTCACCGTGGACTGCCAGGTTGACTGCCATGAAAGGCTGGCCCATTTTAGAGGTTCAGTGGTGGCAGAGTGAAATGTTGGCTGGCTGGCTAGCTTTTCTTTCTTTTAATTGGGTGAAATTGACAAAATTTTTGCCAGGTTCCCTCTTGCACTTCAGGAAAAGCTGTAAAACTATTGGTCTTTAAAAAAAATACTGTCCTTAGAAGACCTGCCCGCTGAAGAAGAAGCAATTGGTGCTTGCTCCCCTGGCATCAATGGGAGAAGAAAAGCAGGAGTCCACTATAAAGATCAGGGTCCGTGTTAACTTTTGCTGACCACAGCTGTGACCAGTGGAGAAAGTAATTGAATCCCAGAAATGGATTTCTGAAAGCCAGATTCATTTCTAGCTGTTTTATACCCAGGGCATTGAAGAACTCAAGGCTGCTGTGTGGAAAAGCCCAAGTGATCAAAGTAATGTATTTTGTACCGATAGGCAAAGATAGTTTCTGCTTTTAATAATTCCTACATGTTTCAATGAGCATTGTGAAAAAGGAGACCAGGGAAGGCAATGAAGAAGGAATATTCAAATACATTTAAAAATTAATATTGTTCAACATAAAGCATACTTATACAATGGTATTGAAAGAAAAACATATCTAATGTAGATAATTAAATGTAGAGACATAGACATCTACATATAAATGCGTATTAAATGTCACTGAATGTGTAAATGGGATGAAATGAATTTCTGGTTGAATATGTAGATGAGAGTGGCATATTTTGTATTTGTAATTTATAGTGTCATTCAGCCCAGCTGTGGCAATATAGATCCTGTTTTTATTAATCATGTCATAATAGTAATGCGAAGATGACATTGTCTCACCCATTGTAAAATTGCTTATTTAACTTACATTTCTATTTGTGTGAACTATAACTTATATTACATCTTGCATATTGCAAGATATTTTTTTTCCCCCCACAGGCATCCAGGGAATTAAGGCATGGCAATTAACAAAATATATATCACGATACAAAAACCACTGTTTCTAAGCATTAAATATGTAACAGAGGGATTTGCATTATGATGTCATTGCAAATCTCATATGTTGACTTAATCTCAGCTCAGTGCAAACGCCTGTGATTATTCCATGTCTTAAAACAATCTTCTCCAGTTTGATGTTATCCAAACAAGATGGACTACAACACTTATTACAGGGGTGTCAAACTCACGGCATCACGGCATTGTCAGTGATGTATTGGGACTTTTCCAATCCCAATCCCAATCATTGTCAGTGATGTATTGGGACTTTCCCCCCCTTCGCTAAACCGGACATGGGCACGGCCAGCGCGTGATGCATCTGGCCCGTGGGCTGGGAGTTTGACAGTCCTGACCTATTATTTTTGCTCAGTGTAGCCTGTGAGGAAGAGTTTTCTCCTGAATTTGGAGAAGTGCCTCAAATGGAGTAATATTCCACCAAAATATCTGTTTTGTTTCATACCTTGAAAGTTATTAAGCTCTAAATGGCATTGCAGGGATAGTGACATGTGCTTAATGCTTAATGAAGTTAATGGCATTTAAATTGTCATAACTATGTGCAAAATTATAGCCATAGGCTATGATCCTATGCTCACTTATCTGTTTCTCTTTTGGCTATACATGAGACTTCTTCCTCATACAAATGCTAGTGATGGGGATATTAGATTACAGATGAAAATGGCTATTATCACACCTCTGATGTCAGTCTTCTGTGGAATGAAATGCTTATCTGGAGATAGAAACTGCAGGCATTAACTAACGGAATGACAAGGTTTGGAGATAAATATATGTAATGATACAAGCCACCATATTACAACATCTAAAGCATAACTAAATTGCTGTAGCAGAACTAAATAATAGAGGAAATACAGGGTAATAAAAGGAGGATTAACACTGGCAGAACCGGTAATGGCTGATCTTGGGTCAGCTGGAGCAAAATGGAGCCGGCAATACTATGGAAGGCTGAAGAGGCAATAATGGCGGTTCATCCAATCAGCAATCTGGCTTTGGATTGCTGCACTTTAGGGAGATGGCAAACAATCCGGCTTGATGGACAAGGACCATTTTAAAGTATTGATAATTTCCATGTAAATTAAAATGATCTAGCTGAAAGTGAAATAACAGGCCTGGCGGGATGCTTGGCAGGTTGCCTGCTTATTACAACAATGCAGTCACCAAGCAAGGATATCAAAGCTATTTAGAATTACAGCTGTAACTTATCCTTGGCATTGAGTAGTTGGGGAATAATATATTCCTCCCAGGGGTTTGCTTTGTGATTTACTGACAGTGCAGTTTATTAACTAAGAACAAGGTGGCAGAGCTTACATCCTTCTCTCGGTGTAATTCTTCCATGATTAAAACAATGGAACTGATGGCACAGGAACCTGTGCCAACTCATTCGTGGACTTAAAATATTGCACTGGTATCCGGACAAGAAATGAATACATGATAAGGGTAAAGGTAATAGTAACATGGCTTGAATTGCCTTGAGACCTTGTTCTTAAAATGTAGCTTCATATGGTGATGCAGCTCTACTTGGACTTCAGGCCTAATGGTTTTATTACTACAACTTTCCTCCCCTTAGAAGGCCATAGGCATTATTACAGTCATAAAGCACAGAAGAAACATTTTGGCACTGGATCCTTTGCAGCTGTTAAAATTACTTAAATATTAGAATATAAACCCCATCAGCATGGGGTTTGACCATCTTGATGCTGTCTTACATTACATACTGTATTGGAATAAAGCAGTTTCAGTCAATCCATCTAATCCAGGAGTCTCTGGTGCTGAAGTCTAACCATCTTCTCCATAATCTTCCCCAGGAGACTGGATGAAAATTGTCCATAATGTTGTGAAGGTTTCCTGAGCACACAATCTTGAAGACCCTCTTCGCTTTCTCAAGACTCACATCCTGAAACATCCTCTTGATAATTCTACAAGACACATCAACTAGACCTGTCCAGTAGAATCCAACTTTGAGCAGAAGCAGATCTAAGTAACTTTATCTTCCAGATAGCAAGAGTAATCATCATAGTGATTCAATAGATGTTCCTACGTACATTCATTCCCAAACAGGGAATGAATTAGTTTAAACAGCTTAAAATTAGCTTAAATCACACAGTTGTCAGCAGATGAAATAATATTTTGCCACCCTTATTGCCATAATGTAATCCTGGGACTGGTGCGATGGCCTAAAAGTGGAATTCTTGCCTCACAATGAGGAGGCTGTGAGTTCGATCCTAGGTAGAGGCAGATATTTCTCTCTCTAGGCACAATGAAAATATATCTACTGAAACTATCTCCTCATTGGCAACAGGAAGGGCATCGGGCCAGTAAACACTCAGCTCCATTCAGTTGCCCAAGACTCTACTGCAAAAGGGTCTTTAAAAGATGATGATGATAAAGGGATGAGGTTAGAGTTTCATGGGAAACAGCCTACGCCTGTGCACCAGAGAGCTCCAGACCTTCCAGGTGAAATCAGCATCAAAGCAGTTCTTCATGGACAATAACTGAGGTGGAACGAAATCAACCAATGGTGGAAGGGAAGACAGGGGGGTGGGATCACAGGTGTGGAGAGCCAACATGGCAATAATGCAAGCAGGCTCTGTGGAAATTTCCACAGGGAGAGTGTAAACTAATGGTTATTCCCATGAAAGTATTTATTGTCAAATATTGCATGATTGTAGCTTGATTCAGAGAATTCATTGCAGTTCTTCTAAGAAAAAATACAGAATATTTCTGCATATTGAACAAAGCGTATCATTGTTTTCTCATGATGTACTCAATGTACTTGTTTGTCAATTGAAAAAGAGGGTGAAATTAATTTGTCTACCCTTTAATATATTGTACAAAGCATCCATGCTTAGACACTATTAAATTAGATTCATTTCACAAGTCAACAGGTTTAAGATTCTTGGTATCCCTTTTCCCTCATTATGCATAATTGTTTTTCTTTCTAATGAATCAAAGTTTTTAAAACAATCTTAACTATTTGAGTTTTACTGGCTTGTTAATAACTGGGAAAAATAAGATTTTTTTTAAAAATGGTAATGTAATTTTAAAAACAGGGGAGGGAGGGAGGGA
>JANHJO010004649.1:34282-45755 GCA_032468235.1 Pseudoxyrhopus heterurus | reverse complement strand
GGGATGCAAAACAAGTTGGAATTCCTCCAACGGCTCAGGCTCTAAACTGACATGCCCACCTCCCATAACGTAAAGTACTGCCATCCTAAACCCAGGCATTTAAAAAGGTCGGTTCTTGGGCTTTAAAACTTTACTGAAGCGCGAGCAAGGAAGGACGCGCGTAAAGCAGAGAACGCGCGTAAAGCAGAGAAATCTTGAAACTACGCCAGAATTCCTCGCAAAGAGGCCTTGCTTAGGATGCGATACTGAGCATGCGTACCCATCCAGCCCCAGTTGACTGAGAGAAATTTGGGCCCCGCGAACTGCAGCAGCCGGTCGCGGAGGCTGCACGTGGTGCGGCGAAAGCGCGCGTGGCCGCGGCAGTTCCGCCTTTTGGGGACAGTATCAGTAACCAATGTTGCAGGTCAGTTGTCCGATACGGGAAACAGACCAGTTCTTAAGTTCACAACACCTATACTTATATAACACAAAAAAACTGGGTGGGGTAAGCCACGGTTAAGCACGGATAAGTACCTGCTTACCTTAATGCAACCAGTTTGAATCAATTTATTATTTTGGAGTAAGGTTGGTAAATTGAGGAAGGACTCTCCTCCCATCTATTCCTAAATCAATTTTAAGCATTGGCTAATATTGTTAATTTTTGTATGCATAGAAGTAAAACTTTTTTTTTCTACATTTTTTAATCTAAAGGAAGAAGATATAGGAGAAGAAGAGGAAGAAATGCCAGACAGAACTGAATATTATGTAAATATAATTTGATTTTCACTGAATTGTTAAATCATTTGAAAGATAAAAGTATAAACTCTTTTGGATTTTTTTTTTTAGGATAACTATTTTAATACGGTCAGGCTTGCATTGACACAGATTTAAAAATTCAAAAACAATTTGATTCAATTAAGCTAACATGGTGTCTATCACAAGACAGTCTCTTCTGCTATTCAGTGAAAAAGTTTTATACATTTCTTTTTTTCTGGAAAAAAGTGATAAAAATAGAATGGCAAAAACAAGGGTTGCAAAAAAAAATCTCGTCTTCGAATTACTTTCTAAAATTCTATGAATGTCAATTGTTAAAAGTTTCAAAGAATTCTGAGTTTTTCTATAATTTTATCTTTCTGTTCCTATTACTCTGAATAGACCACTTTAATTCTTGAATCTTAGCGGAAGGTTTTGCTGATATTTTTACATGTTACCCCAAGCTTGTCCATGTACATTTTTCTCTTGGCTTTCTTGTTTTGACCGTAGAATCCTATACTTGAAAGAGTCCTCCAAAGTAATTTAATCCTACCTCTTGAGCTGGTTTCTTTATCCTAGAAATATGGCCACCCAGTCTGGATTGATAAACTTCTACTGAAAGTGAGGCATTCCTTTCATTAAGTCATATGTCCTCTGTATTCTGTTTTGGGCGAATGATCTTGAGATGATCTGGGGACTGCCAAAATGAGGCTTTATTTATTTATTTATAACATTTTTATACAGCCCTCTCCCAAGGGACTCAGGGCGGTGTACAATAATAAAATAAAAATAGACAATTTAAAAAACCCAATCATACCCTTTCATTTCAATTAGGTCTATGGGATTCCCACCACTGCTATTAAATGTTGGTTTCCAGCTTTGAATTAAGACACCTTGTGCATGAGTCTCTCCTATCTATTTATGTATATTATGCCAATCTTGCAATTAAGACGGTAGGCTAAACTTGGGTAGGCTAAACTTGGGGAAATCCCAGTTCTAATCCACCATTAGCCATGAAAAGTCACTGGATGACTTGAAATCAATCATCCTTTTTCAGCCCAGCCTACTGTACAGAGTTCCTATAGTGAGAAAATGAACAGAGTCTCCAAAATTGCTGCTTTGAAGGCTTGAAGAAAAGATGTAGTTTAAAAACTAATAGTAATAAAGTATAAAATCTTACTATAGCATATCATGTTGCTGGAGTGAAGCAGATGTTATATACATTCGTCACATACTTTTCATAGATTTTCTAAGTAACATTGTAACTGCCCAGAGTCACTCTGGATATGATGGTTGGCATATAAAATTTAATAAATAAAATTGAAATGATATTGGTACATGTAGTGGGTGTGTACAGCAGAAGCATCTTTAAAAAACTCCTGCTATAGGAAACTAACTTTAAAGGTTAAATGGGAATAAATTCATACAATTTTTGTTTTTTATGAGATAAATGAGATTTAATTCCAAGGGAGTATTGAAATAGTATTAATTTGCAGATACATGCAAATTAAATAATTGAAACTGAGTTTTGTGGGCCTAGCCCAGTATTTCTCAACCTTGGCAACTTTAAGCTGTGTGGACCATCATGCTGGCTAGGGAATTCTGGAAGCTTAAAGTTTATAAGACTAAGAAACACTGACCTAGCCTAACCGCATCTAAGCCTTTTTCCAGTTGTGTGAAACAACTATTCCCATTGGTCTCAATATTATCAGACTTATAGCCCAACCCAATTAGAAGTGGTTGGTCTGGAAAAGCTTGGAGAAGTGGCCTTTTTATTCTTCATATTATTCTTTCAGGTTTAGTGGGAAAATTAAAAGCAAATTTGTGATACATATACTAGAATAAAGATTATTTGTCAATAATTAAAGACTCATTTTGAAGTTTTGCTTTTTGTCTGTTTTGTTCTAGCTAGAATCATTGTTACGGGATGCCTTCAAAGGGGAAGGATTTCAGAAAATAAATGTAATGATACAAGAAAAAGACAAACATGTCCCTCAGAAGTGTAAGAAACAATTATTAAATCAACTTGACAAAGCTCTAAAAAAGGTATGTAGGAAATTCTTAATTGTTGAACATTAAATCTATTCAACTGTTTAGGCAGTCACACATGTGAAATTATCTGCTTTAGGAATTGGACAAAAATGAATTTTTGAATGTTTCCCTACTGTTGAAATGCATTCAGCTGTACTGTAGAAGTGATCCTCCGGAAGGTATAAATCTGCTTCTTCAGCAAAGATTGATACCAAAGATAAGTAACCTAATACATTAATATCTTTGTTACTAATCAGTAATATTATCATATTCTAAAACATACTTGCCTGGCTGGAAGTGTCTATGAAGTTGTTATCTGAAAGGTAAACATGTTTTTCAACATTTTGTGTTGCAGCTAAAACTTTATTCTCAATTACTTTTTTGTTGTTAAAATTTCACTTTACTTTGTTATGCTGATTTGCAAGAATTGCAAACTTCCTATTTACTGTATATGTTAGGGGCTGAGTCCAACTGCTGTTCAGTGCGAAAATCCAAATTAAGTACATCCCACAAATCCAATTTGTCCTTGAAGGTATTTAGCAAAAAGGGAGCCCTTTCCTTTCTTATGTAATTGATTTACTTCCTCCTAGTATGAGTTTTCCCTAACATTCAGCCAAAATCTGCCTTTTTATAACTTCCAGGACCTGATGTTTGAAAGAATAAAAAACAGGCTCATCTCCTTATAAAATACTTCTTCATGCGCTTGAGAAGAATATTACCAAACCCAAATCTCCCTTTCTAAACTAAATCCCTGTCCTTATTTGTATTTGGTTTGGTTTGACTAAATCCTTTAAAGTGTGCCCAGAGCTAGATATAGTTCTCAGTGTTGATTAGTACAGAATACAATCTATTGATTCACATGAGTTGGAAATGGAACGTCTCTTGATGCAGCCCAAATGCAATAACATTGATTCATATATATCCAGTAAACAACTATAATTCCCTATTCCTTTTCATAATGCCCCCCCTCCTTTTGGGGAGAGAAACAAATTTAACCAGATCTCACAGGGAATGCATTATGTGTAGCCGTATGTTTCTTGACTAGAAAATAGAAAAAGTGTCTCAAGATACTCTGCAGATTGAGAAGTATGAAAGAGCACTCTCCTTCCACCCAGTCAAAATGCAGACTACTGTGAGTTCTTTTGTTGTTGAGGGCAAAAGATTTGAGAAATATCTCCTGCTGTTTCCAGTGATAAAAGTACAACAGCAATAAATTAAATAAAACTTGCTGTCCTTTCAGGACACCCAATTTTCATATTGCCCAGTGGTAAGGTAGGCCTTGTAAGTGATGGTGTTGAAATGTTTACTTGCTTTCGTGCCCAACCTCCAGCAAACAGTAGTACTGAACCATAGGTTTTTGTCATGGTTTGTTGATTGAACCATAATGAGCAGAAGATTTTGTAGCACTAAGCCATGATAGCGAGGGAAGGGTACTTGGTGTGCTGGTTGAAGCCAGCAAATGAATGCAAGTTGGATGAGTGTCGTTGCAGTAAATCTATCTCGCCATGCACTTCAACAGAGAACACCCAATATATGTTCTGCTAGAGAACATTGTCATTTTACTTATTGTTGAGCAAGCACACAGTAACGTTCACAGGTTCCAGTAAATATAATTCCTCTGTAGTTGTATATTAAAATTTGGTGTGAAATTGGCTTTAGATGCTCATTTGATTTTTGCTTGTATGTGTCTTCCTGTTTACATGGTTACTTGGTTTGAAAGGACAAGAGAATTTCTGAGCCTGATAGAACCCAAAGAAAACAATCACGTGGTAAATCTTGTTGAGGACTTCTTTAATACAACCTTGGTAAGCACATAGAAAGAACAACAAAATAATTATCTGATGGTCTTTCCCTATTAATACTTGTCATTATGAAGTGACTGACCTACAGATCTCTTCTTTTCTGACAGCCTTGCCAATAAGTGGGGTTGAAAAGACTTTTGGGGTCCATTGATTTCTTATGTGGTTCACTTAGGGAGTTTGGCACAAATTCATCTTCCAGTATAATTAGACCAGCATGCTCTGTACTCAATACCTGCTATATATAATATATATCCCATATTTCTATTATGGCAAGTACTCTGTACTCACTAGAATATTGGGAGCAGTTGTCAATGATAAATATGTTGTCATAATGATGTAGGAACTGACTCTTGAGTTATCATGCAATGAAGTCTCATTTTTACAGACTAATGGGGGAAAGGAGTATCAGTTGTTGCCCCAAACTACTGTATTGAAGAGTTCATTATTGCAGCAACACAAATTGAATTATTTACATGATTATATACTGTTATTAGTATATAGATTGCAATGTTTGAAACTTCTGTATTCTTGCTAAATATCATATATTGATTTTTAATATCTCCATTCTATCTCCTATTCCTTCCTTTCTCCTCAACATCTTGTTTTTAGGTTATTGACAAAAGCAGCACTGAAGGTCAGTTACTAAATACTGTTATAATTACTGAATAGTCAAAGTGACATTTAGATTTTGTAACTATAGTCTATGCATATTGAGTTAAGTAGAATCTACATTTGAGTAAATGTAGGATGAGTGTGTATTTTATTGTTGGGTCTGCCTGAAAAGGTATTATGAGACATTTTGAGTGGGGGAGGGAGAACCATAAATAAGGCTGCAAACTTTATTTAGCTTAATCATTAAAATGCTGAAGCTAATTATTCCAGTGGCCCTGCTCCAGCTAATCAGTTAGATTATAAGGAGTTACAGGGGGAATTTGTTATTCCATATTATAATATTACATTAGACAGAAAGTATCTTCAAAAATTCAACCATGGATTTTTCGTCTTACAGCTTGACTTGTTCCAATAACTGAAAAGCTGTACTTCTGAATTAAACAGTGATATACAGTTATGGAGACGATTGGCTAAAATTTGACATTTCATCATAGCTTTAGATGGAAATACTATATAAAATGAAGGACTAAAAAGTAAACCTCCTAAAACTGTTAGGAATATTAAAAATCAATAAGAGAGATAGTGTGTGATTGTTAACACTGTCAATCCTGTAACATTTCCCCCCCCCAACCTGTTTAGGAAGAAAGCAGTTGCTTGACTCGTTCATACAACACCTGGGACATTTAGCCACAGAATCTTATGTGAATTGTGCCCTTCGACAGGAGGTTAGTTTAAAAACCATGTGACAAACTTTAAGGCATGAAATCATTATCAGTTTTTATCAGCTTGCAAACTTCTATTACGTAGGAGAGCACCTTTGATCAGATTGGGATAGCTGAACTTTATTTCCTGTCTTTTTTCTTTATAGATTGGTTGGAAGGTTGTATGGTTTTTAAATTGTCATGTTTAATTATATATATATATATATATATTTACTATTGTTGTTGTATTGTATTTTGCTGTAAGCCGCTCAGAGTCCCTTGGGAGTTGGGTGGCATATAAATACAACAAATAAATAAATAAATAAATAAATTTCTTTCGATCACTAAAACCAAGGCTTTGAGAACATTAAATACACTGTTGGCTAATGTGACCCGTGAGGAGAAGAAGGCATTTGCTGCCTCTGAAGAGATGTGCTTCCTTATGTAAGTCAACTTTTCATGTCAGGATTATATTTGTATTTCTTTTTCACATTCTTTTACCGCCTCCCTCCCTCAAAGATATTTGGAGGATATCCCTTTTATCTTTGACTTCATTTCCTGCAGTAGCGTTGAAGAGACAGGATTTCTTAACCACCACCATGAGTTATTTGTAAAATTAATAATAGCGGGCTATGTAAATAATCTTATTTTCTGTCTTAATTGCTTGTATTTACCAGTTTCTCAGGGTTTTTCTCTGAACTGCAAAAGAAGGATGCAAATCAGGATCTTTAATTATAATTAAGTCTGGAACTGGCTCATTTGTCTTGCTTCTCTGCTTAGAATATTGGATAAGCAGTTAAATAATTAATATAGACCCAATTGGTCCTAGTTTTTTTTTTTCAAAAGAATATGAGCAGTTTAGCAATAGATCCTTTGCAGTCCATTGGGTTATATTAGTTTGTTTTCAATTTTGACATGTTTGCATTTTACTTCTAAAAATATTAATCTCAAATTACTGCTTTATTCTTCCAAGACATCAGTGTTATTAATGGGCTATGTTGTTTCAGGAAGGAATTTGTGAAAACTATTCAGGATGTTGGTGGTAAGAAATGTTTGATATCTTGATCAGAGCTGGGGAAATTCTGAATTGAAAATACAGAGCTGGAATTTAAAATTGTGAGCAGAAAGGGAGAGGATTGAATGAAAGTCAGGAACTTACCTGTCCCTCACCATGCCTTGCCTAAGAATTGGAAATGCAATTTTTACCTTTAATTTTAACTTCATTCTTCTTGGCACACTATCTTAGTACATTTAATAGATTGACATTTGCCCAAAGGGTAATAAAGACAGCATTGGGATTTGGTATGGAGCAATGATGAAGGTGCTGGGCTAGAAACCAACAGGCTGAGTGGCAGCAGTATTATGCTCACCACCTTGAGTTGGGCTGAGAGCCAGTTTGATGTACTGATCAAAGCACCAGGGTAGAAACTGGGAAATTGTGAGTTCTAGTTCTGCTTGGAGACAAAACCAGATATGTGACCTTGGGCCAGTTACTGTCTCTCATCCCTAGGAAGGAGGCAAATTCCTGAAAAACTTGCCAAGAAAATTTCAGGGTCTTGTCCAGGCAATTTCTGAGAATTGGATTTGACTGGGTGGAATTAAAAAAAATAATATAGGCAAAAAAGTTTTCAATTTAAACTTGTAACGCAATGATAGAAATGAGTTTCTTACTGCTTTGAAAAGACGATTTGCGGGCTGGGGTTGGGGTAGCTAAGCTGCTGGTTTTGAAAAAAAAAATCTTCCTTTCCCCCCCCCCTGCAGATTATGATATTCAGGTTGCTTTTGTTGAAGTCCTGTTTAGGCTGATGTTGAAAAAGTGCCGAGATGATATGGTGCACAGTTGGTTTGAAGATCAATATGTCAGTAAAGTTTTTAGAGAAATCAAAGATGGAGACTTCGAGACAGTAAGTATTTTTGTGATTCATCATATCAGAAATAAAGTTATGGTTTTCTCAGTTGGGGAAGGGGAGAAAGGAATCAAACAGCAGTGGTTGCTTTTAAATTTATAGGTCAGTAATAAGAATATACAATGTACATCTCTACTCATCGTTGATTGGTTTCCAGGAAGCATGATGAGTAGCAAAAATAATGAGTACCAAACATTTTCCCCCTAAGAAATAATGTAGTGAGTCATCAAGGCAGGCAACATCAACAAGTTTTAGCTTGTGCGTTGAGTACCAAACAAATGCTGAGTACCGGGACAAAATTTTAACAGCAAAATGCGTTGAGTACCAAATTCGATGAGTTTCAAAACAATTGAGTGCCAACGTAGCTCTGCATAACAATCCAGATTTGAATTTCACCTTTGGGTATTCCTCACTTTTAAACTGAGGGAATAATGGTTCAGCAGAGTTTCACATCACTGCAAAAGGCTATTCATAATTCACTTTTGGGGTAATTTGTGCTAGTGAGCCTAAGCCAACTAAGAGTCCATTATAATTATGACACAAATATTTTGCATGTTGTCTTGAATACCACTGGAGAGAACATTTACTTTTTATATAGTCTTCCCTCCTACTCAACTTAGCAGGAGAGCACTTTTTAAAAAATAAATGTAACATTCTGTTTTCCGTCTTCACTTCAAGGATAGCAGAAAGTTTCTTAATGAACTAAATGAAAGACTTGGGGATAAAAGAAGGTAAGTTTTTGCTATGAACCTTTTCCAGATGGGTACAATGGCACACAACTTAGTCTGCCAATATGAATTTATTAAAGAGAGAGGCATGCTAGCTAACAATTGGATATTAACTATAATTTCAAATTATTGGAAACTTTTTATTTCAGCATTGACTATTTGCAATAGTAAGGGTAAGTAATGCAAGATACTAAATATCGGCTGCATTTTTATACAGAATAGTGCAATTAATGTTTTTGAAACAAATGATTCCTATAGTTCTATAATATTTAATACCATAGATACAATATGAATTATTCTTTAATGCCCTTAATATCCTCTTGAACTTTTAAAAAATCTTGGAAACACAAACTTTTGAAAAGGTGAGGGCTGGCTTATTCATGCAGAATCAGGAGACATGTTCCTTTAAAAAAATGTGTGGAGATCAAATTTTAAATCCCATTCATATCTATGCTGATATTATCAGGTGGTATGAGATGCAGTAATGTCAGAAGTTGATTGTCGGGTAGATTTGTCCATTTTCCACGCCAGTTTCATTGCCCCCCTGCCACACCAGTGCAGAAAACAAGCATATTGGCAAGCTATCTTACTTAATTTGGAGTTCTGATATTACCTTAAGCAGTGTGGAAAGGGAAGTACCTCTCTTAATGAAGTGTGAATTGCTGATGAAGCATGGAATTAGATGTGGGCTTGCTTTATTTTCCACGAAATGTTGACATAAGATAGTGCTGACCTTCCCTAAAAATCTCCAAACAGGTTTGCTAGCCCAGGATAAATCACTCTTTCTCAAGTCTTGCTAAGTTATTTATTTTGCTAAGCAACACTTCACATAGATTTGCTTCTTCAGTCATGAGAAAACTTCATGGATAACATGGTGTTATGTTTGTTAATAATGCCTTTCTTCATTTGTATGCTTGAATCATATCTGCCAGCACTGTTCGTATGAATTGTTTAGGAAATTTTTATGTATTCAGGCCATATTCAGTGCAATAGGGCAAAAGATAAATGTTCTCAAGTTCACTTGTAAAACCACCTGGATATAAGCTTCTTTGAAGCACCTTATTGTCTTAGTAAATACTGTGATAAATATAATTTAAAAAACTCTAGATCCAGTGTTACTTTGTGATGAGTATAAGATTTGTTGCATTTTTGAAGGTTCAAGATGAAGCACGTCTTAACTGGAGGACACAGCACATTGCTGTTCAGATCCAGATTGATTTCAATTGATAGTTTAGGTTAGCTTGAGCTTCTCTGGTTTAATTTTTGCTTATCATTCAGGCTTTTACAACTTGAAAACCTCTAGGCCTGAATTCCAAGCCATGCCCACTATATCTGTTCTAGAAGCAGATTGGAATAGAGATTATGTTTCAGGATCAGTGAAAACTTTTTTATTTTTCAGGATCTATTCAATTCCATGTAAAGCTGCTTATGCTGACCTGATTGAGGTAAAGCTAGCAATTGCATTGTGATGTTATGAAATATTGGAAGTGTAGAGATTTTAATTGGCTTAAAATGTTTATTATCTAATCTTCCTAGTTTAGTAATTGGATAGCAAAAATGTTATTTGGGGGAAATTATTTATTTCTGCTACTACCTTTAGGGAGAGAGAGCTGATGAAGGTCAAACAAGATGTGAACATATTTTTGTGTAACTGTGAGAAATAAAACTTCTTCTATTCCCATCCCATAATTATATTGTGATTCTTTTTGTTGCTGTTCCTGTTTTCTTGGTTGTACAATCTTTTTAGCTGTCGAATAAAAGTGTTGAAAACAGTTCTCAGGAACAATTGATGCATATAATTCCATCCATTCTTGAATACTAGCAAAATAAAACTTGCAAATAACTTGAAATTAGTATTTTGCAATTTCTTATTTTATAGCTACAGAAGAAAAAGTACTTGGGACTTTGTGGGACATGTCATTCTTTTTAAGACGTTGTTTTATAATACTTTTTTAGAATTACGTTTTATTCAGGTCTGAAGTGTCTCTTGTACCCACAGCTTCAGAAATTGCTTCCCAAATTGCATATATTCTGCTAGTACTAAATATTAAAGCTAATCATTTTTAATTAATTATGCAACAAGGAGTCAGGTAACTTATATTTTGCTAAATAGTGAATTCATTGGGAATTACTAGTTTTGAAGAAGGAAAAACTTACTATCCCTTTGGCTGATGCCTTAGGAAACCTCAGGAAACTAAAGCAGTGGAAATTCTCTTGAGGACTCTGTGCATGAGAAGGGGAGCAGCTGAGGCTCTCTAACATGTAGCATTGTACTACATTGCTTGTTTCTTGGGTTTCTAAAATGCAAAGTTATGTTGTACTGGATTTCTTTGGGGGGTAGAAATCAAATTGAGATTATTTCCTTTTATATCCAAGTTAAAGAAACCTGCTGATGACAAACTAGAAAAGTTTTGGATTGACTTCAATTATGGAAGTGAGAGCATTACATTCTATTTAGAGAGCCTAGAGGTAAAATTATAATATTTTTTAAAATGGGGCCTTTACTTATCTACCTGCCATTAACATGACTTTTACCTCAAATATTGATTTTCAGGACATACTTTGGGAGTCAGTAAGATTGCCAAAGGAAGACATTGGCAGTTATTACCTACAGGGTAAGTCCGTGAGAGATTACTCTCAGTAGAAATATTGATGCTTAAGTTGAGTTTTTGCAAATGTGTGTCATTTTTGGTTGCACTTATTAAACATCATGAAAACGCCATGGCAGAACTACATACCTCCACTGCTTCATTGCTGAGTGCCTAAGCTTTGAGCATGAGGTTATTTCCACCCTTCTTCAGGGTTACCTGGAACATCGTTGAATGTGTGTATAACTTCCCCCACCTCTATGTTTTTTATTTTATTTTTTATTTTTTTATTTTTTAGAATGTGCAGCATGACACAGCAATATTTATTTCATAATTCAGTCACAAATGAGTGAAACAATAATGGTAATTCAT
>JANHJO010004649.1:22143-34182 GCA_032468235.1 Pseudoxyrhopus heterurus | reverse complement strand
TAACTAGTTCAGGGGCCGAATCTATTGCTATTAATACCTTATATACCCTTTTAATATGAGCTTGCCCCTGAGTCCTAGTTTGTTCAATCAGTTCCTCATCAATTATTGATATACCTATTTTCAAATCTTCCTTCAATCTAGATTGTAACTGCCCATATTGAAACCAAGTCTGTACTATCCCAGCTTTTTTCAAATCTTCAAATCCCCACCTCTATGTTAAGGAGCTGTGAAGATGCCATATGCAGAGTCACCTGGGAATAACGCTGCACGTTGGCTAAAGAGCCACTTCCCAGCGTCCCTTCCCTCAGAATCAAGAAATCTAATTTCTCTCACAGTTGCAATAGAAATGGCCATAGAAGTGCAGAGCACAGCAATTGGAGAGGTCTGTGGTAAACAATCAGAGATTGTTGATCTCTGAAGTCTTTTCCTTCAAATGCCTTAGTAGATTTGTATTGCAGTGAGAGGAGGCATAATAGTTGCAAGCCAGAACACCTAAAGTCAACCTGGGGTTTCCTTAACAGTGGCTCCATCGTGGGGATATGTTCTCAGCAAATGGCTAGCAGGGCATCTTCATGAATGGCACAAGAACAGCTTAAGAACCTGCCCCATTTCAGTCCATCTGGAGCTAGTCTTGTATAGGCTGGAAACTAACAGAGTCAAGTAAAGCCGGTTAAGTTTTTTCTTCCTTCTATCTTTTTGAACAAATCATATGCATGGTGATATAGTTTCTTTTCTATACGTACTACATCAGGGGTGTCAAACTCTATTTCATTGAGGGCTGCATCAGGGTTTGTTTGACTTTGGGGGGCTGGATGGGCGTGGCTGGGGTGGACGTGGCCAGCTCGATGTCACTCGTGCCTGTGGCAGCCCGAGCACTCTGCCAGGGAAAACGGGCTCCTGAGCTCCGTTTTAGCTGGCAGAGGCACCACAGGGAGGTCCTTTGCTATTTCCAGGGCGGCCCTGTGGGCCAGATCTAAGCACCCTGCAGGCTGGATCTCTTGAGTTTGATACCCCTGTACTACATGGATTGGTTTGTTGGTTCTAAGGTATAACAGAATTCTTTGAACTAATTGTCAGAAAACTATCTGAGAGATAGAAGAATATTTTGATTTCTAAGAAAAGTTTCTTGATCTGTGACAGTTCATTTTGGCATGGATTGAAGATGAATTCTATTTGATGGTATAATAAACAATATTGCATTATGCTCCAAGTTGTCATCCCCAAAGTTGTGTGTGTGTGTGCATGTGTGTGTATGTGTATGTATTATACACTGAATGAAAGATGATGCTTGCTTAGTAGACTGGCTTAATTGTTAGACAATAAAGTGTCTGAAAGAGAGATTTTCTTCTGTGTTGTTGTTAGTTGATGGTAATGATGATTTTATTTCAAAGGACAGATGTGGATTTTCATGCCAAAATAATTGAAGCTGCTGCTTTGGATATTCTGAGGTGTGGAGATTGCTATTTGGTCTTTTGTTTCAAACAGCAGAATATGTCACACTGATCGTAGTGCCTAATAAGTATTATAGGATGCTTCATTGAAGCTATTCCAAGAAAGTTGCCAATTGTGGGAATGACTATAAAAAGCATGTGTTCTTTTTCTTTTGCATAAAGACGAAGGAGGAGAAAAGATTCTTATAATCTCCATGAGAAGGTCTGTTGTGATCAATAAAGCAGAAATCACCAAGATCAGAATTCACTTTGATAGCTGGCTTGATGTTTTAGCACCACTCCTTACAGCTATTGGAAAAGATAAAATGGTAAGAAGTTCAAGGTGTTTGTGTTTGTGCGTGAATTTCCCATCAACTTTTGTCTAGTAAAAACACTATAGGTTTTTACAGTTTTGTATCAAACTAAGCTGTTATTTTTGGTTTGAATATTGTTAGAAATTTCTCTCAAAAGTATTCAGACGAATATTCTTAAAGGGTAGTTGATTGTAATGTTGTAAATAACCTTCACAGGTATTTTTTAAAAGTTAAAGTCAGTAGTCTTTGCATTGTTTTTTAATTGTAATCTTCTATAATGCTAACTTTCTCTAAAGAGCAAGACATGCTTGATCTGAAGGGACATCTTAAAATATGCATAAGAGAATATATACGCAACAACTTTTCTTTATATATATATATATATATATATAACTTTAAAAAAATCTTTATATATATACACACACACACACACCACACCACACACCCCGTATATGAATTAAGACTTTTTTTTAAAAAAAGTTGTGTATATATTCTCTTATATATATAATTAGAAATTTATTATAAAATAATGTCCTGATTCTTTTGGTAACTCTTACAAATAGAAGGGGTATCAGAAGAACAAAAGCCTCCCCCCCCTTGCCTTAAAAGAAATTATTAGTGCATCTACAAACTGAGTCCATGAATGACGAAAGGGTCTATCTCTGAGAATGCTTCTAAAAACTGATCTAAGCTGATCAAAAACCTAGTTTTTGAGGCAGGATTTAGAAACAGTAAGTGGTATAGGAAATATACTTGCATTAGCCATATAACCCTGGTAGTTTTGCTTAGCTGAGAAATGTCATAAAAATCCTTGAATGGATGACACCTCTGTAGATGGAAGACAACAGAACCTCTACATTTGGGCACATACGAGGCAGACAAGCCAAAATCTTCTCTTCCAATGAAGAATATGTGCATGTGGAATGCACATGCCTGATGAAGCTTCTTTTTACTGATGGAGTTGGCCAAGCAAAACTTTTGAGAAGGAACAGCACCAAAGTTTTCCAAATCTTTGGTTAATTTCTTAAGTTGCTTATCAACTCTGTTGCATTCTAGTACTAGGAAGTAGTAGAAAATTCCACTCACTCTTCATCTAATGAAACAGCTGCCCTCTGAACTGAACCAAGAGAAGTTGTGCCTATTAATTGAGAAAAATATTTTTATTTCAGGGACCCTAATTTGACAACTGAGTTCAATAAGAATGCTTACTAGATAATCAGCTAATAGATATTCCTCTGTTTCAATTTAGAAAGCATTCACTAAAACTCAAGAATATGATTACTACAGACTTTTTTATAGGATTGGTTGAATCTGGTTTTTTTCTGAGCGATATTTCTTTCTCCGGATTAAACTTTTTTTCCCCTATAACTTAATTGGATAGATAATATTGGATGAAGCGGAGAATGGCAACCAAGGGAAAACTGCAACAGGTGAGTGGGAATTAATGCCAATAGAACCCTTTTTCAGGTTGTCTTCTTGCCTGATCATAAGCAAAAAGAGGCAGAATGTGAGCATTCTTGACCATGGCACCTTGGAGGGATTTTCCTGGGAAGAAACACCTATTAGCGTTGATGGTTCCAGATAGGTGGGTGGGTGGATGGATGGATGGATGGATGGATGGAGAGAGAGAGATAGATACCGGGAGAGGGAGAAGGAGAGAGGGGGGGATTTGGATTGGATGGAGGGATGGATGGATGGAATCTCCTGTTTTTCTAATTTTCTTGGATCTTGATTGCTTAGAGACAGAATGCATTTCTCAAATTTTCAATCTGAATCCTAAGTCTCAACATTATGTTCTTCACTTCCCCTATCTGCTTCCAGGTTGCCCACAAAAGAGAAGTTTATATAACATAGTAAGGATTTGAAAGAGCTAAAAAGATATTAAAAGATATGTAGTAGTAGTAGTGTGCTAAATAGTAGTCGTAGTAGCAGCAGCAGCAATTGTAATAGTGATGCTGATGGTGCTAATGTATTTTGCTAAAGTAAATGTGTCTCTCATAACGTTGGTTTTTTTTTTTTGTGATAATACTTTTGTGCTCTGAATGTTTTTTCACTCTTTTTATAAATTGCTGCCTCAGCGAATTTCAGCTTGTTGAACACTCTGGGTAGGTGGTAAAGTTATTCTAAAATCAAGTAGCATCCTCAAGATTACTCCAGGGCACATCCATTTATGGACAACACCGTGGACGTGATTTTCTACTGTCAAGTTGTAGAATTTTTTTCTGACCTCCTTGCCTAGCCTACCGCCTTATTCTTTGTGGTTGCCCATCCAACTACTAAAAGAGCCTGACTTCCATGCCCAGAACATTCAGTCAGATGCTGTCATCTGTAGAAAATATAAATTAGGTAAACCTATTGAAAGCCATAATTTCAACAATCACTGTTGTCATACTTTTGACATATCCTACTGACATTCCATATATGTGAATTCCCATCAGTTCCAGTCAGGCATTGTGGGCCTATTTCACTTCGCAGTTATATTGAACGTCTTTCAACGTCTAAGCCTTTAGACATCAGGATTTTCAAAGAGTGGAAGCGTCCACTTTTCAATCCTTGTTTTTATAACCAGTATTTACGGAGATCAAGGAGGGGACACAGTATAATAGTCACTTCATGTTTCTGGTTAGAAATAGTTTGCATTCCTTTGCTTTCTTGCTCCTCTGCCTTAATAGAAGGAATGAAAAGTTAAAATGAAATTTGGTCAGTGTTTGTGGCCATGCTTCAATTCTCCTGAGACCCATCTCTCTTTCATAGGTCTTGAGTAAGTAGCCTGTTTAAGGTGTTGGTTGTACTAATGTATTTTGATGATAGAAATAACCTTGTTTGTGCTTAAAACAGAGATAATGTGAAAGAGCCAACAGCCCATGCCCCACTGAATCAGTTTTCTCAGTAGACCTGCAGCTTACAAGTGAAGATGAGTCATGGTGTCAAAGGGGATGAGAGGAGAGAATGAGAGAGAGTAGGAGATTTGAAATGCAAACAGCCCTTGTTAGAAGATTTACTCCTGAGCATAACACAAAACATAAGAAAGCCCGAAGCAACAATTTCTACTGTTTGAAAAAAAACTTGTCATTAGAAACTTACTTCTGATGTTTAGCTGAAAATGTCTTCGTGATTTTTATCTGCTGATTTGATTCCTGGTGTCTGGCAACAGAGAACAAATCTGCTCTGACTCTTATATGACAGATGTTTAGAAAGTCTCCATAAATAGAGGAGAAACCTGCCTCTAAGAAGGTCTTATTGAGGGTGATGAAAATGGTGAAGGATATACCATTTCTCTGTATCTGCATCATTATGAAATATCTTATTAGTGGTCAGATCTACCTTTTTGAGGGAATCCCTGATAAATGTTCAAAGGAATCATTAGAAATTACAGGTAGTCCTCAACTTACGACCACAATCAAGTTCAAAATTTATGTTAAGAAATTTTTTAAGGAGGTTTTTGTCCCATTTTACCACATTTTTTGCCACAGTTGTTAAGTGAATGACTGCAATTGATAAGTTAGTAACCTGATTGTTAAGTGAATCTGGCTTCCCCATTGACTTTGCTTGTCAGAAGGTCACAAAAAGGTAATCGCATGACCCTGAGATGCTGTAATGGTCATAAGTATGAACCAGTAGCCAAGCATCTGAATTTTGATCATATGCTCATGGGGATGCTGCAAAGATTGTAAGTGTGAAAAACAGTCATAAGTCATTTTTTTCAGTGCCGTTGTAACCTTGAACGGTTACTAAATGAACTGTTGTAAGTTGAGGACTACCCGTACTGCCCTGGAAGACATGAGGGCTGTGAAGTCCGTGAGTTGCAGGTCCAAAAATCTAGACAGCAGCAGATTGGAGAAGGCTGGTTTCATAGTAGTTGATTTGGATAAGCTTTCCTGTTGACCATTTTATACTGTTTCTTGCCCTTGGATATTTTTATGATATGACAATAGTAAATAATACTGCTTTATCACAGTAAGCATTCAGCCGGAGAGGGAAGAAGATCTTGCAGAAATAGATTCCTTATCAGACATTCTGACATCGCACCAAAGCAATGGGTTGGTGACTCCTGTAATAGTAAGTATATTTGTAGCTTAGGAAAACATGGATGAATTATGATTGCCAAGGTCTGTCCTTTGCTTTGTTGCAAATTATGAATGAAAAAAAGAAAAGCAGTTCTCCCAAATCTCCAGCCTCATCAGCCTGCTATTGAGAGAAGAACAGCCATCACTATAAGGCTGCTAAGTCGGCAGTCAAGTTTAATGATGTAGGAATAAAATAAGAGGGAACAAGAACTGTAATAGAAATATTGCACAGCAATAGACACAGACATAAATCTTGAGGTGCTCCAATATTGATAATGCATTCCAAAATTTCCCATTAAACCATACACCTAGGGACAGGCTAACAAACATAAAATTTATCCAATCAGTTTCATTTATATTGGATGGAATAGTTCAAGAAATTCAGAAGGAATATTAGGCCCCCATATGTTTAGTGAATGGTCAACTTACAAATACCTTTTGGGGACAGCCCAAATAGAGAGAAAAACCAAGGTATATAGCACTTGATGAGTTGCTTATTGGACAATTATTCATTGGACAGTTATTTTATTTCCCACTGAACAGGAAAACAACGTGTTGGTTATTCTGTTATCTTGCTATAGAACTGGAAAAGAACACCTGCACTTTCTGGTTTTTAAGAACTATTTCTCCTCAATTGAGATTTATAATTAGATTATAATTTATAATCCGGGTTAATTAGTGGCATTAATAATATGAATGGTATTGATTATCCCCTTATCTAGAAGAAAATAATTAGTCCTGCAGCAACTGTGGTCGATGGAGAGAAAGAGAGCCGGCAGCTGGAAAACCAAGATGGCTTTCAAGGTCAGAGCGCCCTTCCTGTTCTTTCATGTGACCCTTCTTTTTAAAAAAAAAATTTAATTGTTTTTTCTTTAAAATGAAAAAAAAGAAAAATGTAGAAAACAATATAAAAATATAAAAATAAAACACAGATTACAATATCAAATTGAGAGGTACAGATCTTGGGTGTTTGCCAAATACACTCTATTTTGTCTATTGCATACTTAATTCTATAGTTCCATATACATATGTTTGTTTTATTTTTGTTCACACTTTAACTACATTGCCCTTTATCACCCTAATATCTCTATAAATATTTTTGGTCTCTGTCTTTATCCCTCAGCCATTTATTAAAAACCTCCCATTTTTTATAGTATTCCATATCCTCTTTTTCTTTGATTTTCTTTCAGGTGACTCTTACGTCACAAGACCTATATTCTTAATCACATTAAAACCAAAGAGATTTGTTTTAAAATAATGTCAGGAAGCCTGTTGAGTCATATTGGACATAAAAGTAAATGCTTGTAAAATCTCTGGTTATTTTTACCTAGAAAAATGCAGCTGTGTCTTTTTTTTTTTGTTACTTAAAAGCTTCCAATGATAGGTCTTTGGTTTCTCCATCATGTTCAGCAAATGCGTTGGCTGCTCCTCCATCCACACAGAAGTTGACACCTTTTCAGCTACAACCAAAGAATAAAGCTGAGTACGTGTTCTAGCTGCACAAACCTCTCTGAAAAGAAATTTTAAGGAAAAATGTAACATTTGTAAATAATGTATTTTTACTATAATACCATGTTTATTTGAGACCATCTCTCTTTTTGGAAGTTTTCCAAATGTAGTAGATGTAATAGCATCTTAAATTAAGACTGGGCAATTTGTGGGTTTAAGGGACTACATTTTCCACTAATTTCTACCACGCCTGACAGTGGTTAGGAAAGTTGTATTCCAGCATACTTAGGAGAGCCACATATCAACTGCTCTACAGATCGATCTTCACACCTGAACATACATTTCTCGGTAGGTAGACACTGTGGACACTGGAGGATATCCATCAAGGTTTTCACTACCCATGACTGGAATGGTGCACTAGAGGAGAAGTGCTTAAACATGTCCATTGTGTGTGTGCTGATATCCTAGAGTAAACACACACAATGTTCCAGATGTCTTTAGAACAAGGAATGTTTTTCCTACAGTTCCTCTCTCTGTCTTTTATGATCACTTGTTAATGGAATTGCTGTAACATTGATGCATATTAGTTGAGAGCTGGCTTGAATTCCTACTCAAATATACAGGATATAAATCCTCTTTATCAATCACTCATTCCATGTCAAAGCTATACACTGCTTTGAATTTGAAGACATAAAAATGTTCCAAGCGCAGAGGGTTATAAACATGACACTTTTCTGTTGCTCCTTAGACCAGTGGCTTTATGCTGTTGCTCATGGGTGCCGTTTGTATCTCCACAAACTCCAAAGCAATTCACAGCCCCAGTAAATCTATTTCTTAGTATCTGCTATCTAAATACTGATGTATAATAAAGTATAGTACGAGATGTAGCTGATAATGTATTAATTACAAGGAAGTTTTTCTATGTCAGACAAATCCAAAATGGAAAGATGTTTTTGGACACACTTGAAATTATTACAGTTAGTCCTCAAATTATCACCAGTCACTTAGCAACTGTTCAAAATTCTGATGGACCTGCCTGCTGGATACACACTAAATGACCCAAATTTGAAGTTTTGATGGTCAGTGCCCCCTCCTGCAGTCACATGAACATGTTTTATGACAGTTTTGTCATAAATCAGCATTTATTCTGGTTTTTTTTGGCAAAACTGTACCCATAGTGAACTATTGGACTGCAGTGTTTCCTTAAGGACAGCTGCCACAAAGGTAATGTCTTACAACAGTTACAGCCCCTGTAATTTTTAATTAAAACAGTAATAGGCATGTTCCATTAAGGTTTTAACTGGAGGGCTTCCTATATTTCAGTGAGCTCTGCCAACGTGTATAATTAAATGTCACCCTTTTTGTACTGCTAAATGTCTCAAACAGAACAATACATTATTTGAAATGGTGTCAAATATTCTCTGCATTTTTACTTTACTAGAAAAGGCAGTTGGAAACAGTAGAATTTGTTGTTTTTTTAGTGGATGCATTTTTAAATTGATAATATCAACAATTTTAACACTTTAAACTGATATAGTTGTTGTAGAGCAGGGGTGTCAAACTGGATTTCTTGGAGGGCCGGATCAGCATTATAGTTGGGGGGGGGAGGAGGAGATGGGACGGAAGCCTCCTTCAGCACCCTGCCAGCCAAAACAGGGCACGAACTGCCCCCGTGCACCCCGTTTTCATCCTGGATGGTCTCCTGCAGCATCCTGCCAGTCAAAACGGGGTGCGGGTAGCCACCTGAGGCCCCTCTTTGGCCCATTTTGGCCAGCAGGGTGCTGCAGAAGGCCATCCAGGCTGAAAATAGGGCACGCGGGGACCACCTGTGCCCCCCCCCCCAAAGCCCATTTTCACTAGCAGAGGCACTGTGGGCCAGTCCTTTGCTATTTCCAGGCCAGCCCCACAGGCCAGATTTAAGCACCCCCACAGGCCGGATCTGGCCTGCGGGCCTTCAGTTTAACACCCCCGTTGTAGAGTCTTGTCACTAAAGAATTTCTTTTCTTCTGTTCCTTTTTATGGCATGTAGTGAACCAGATGTGGAAGGAGAAGTTGATATCTACCTTAGGGAAACCCACCCTTTAGAGGTATGTTGTACCAGTATCTAGCAACAATACCCTTTTCATCCTGGTGCTTTTCTGATGTGTTGGAAGTCAGCTCCTGTAATTTTCACTTAACCATTGTAGGAATTCATACCCAACACATGAAGAGGACACAGAGTTGAGAAAGAGTGAATCCATCATGGTTGCTTTGGGGAAAGTAATTTACTTTCTTCGCTTTTTGTTTTTGTTACTGATTTTATATGATAATTATTTAAGGGCCTTGGTGGCTCAGCGGATTAAGTAACGCTGTATTTTGTAATTAAGTATTCAGCTCCCAGCTGCCTGCAATTTAGCAGTTTGAATCCCACCAGGCTCAAGGTCAACTCAGCCTTCCATCCTTCTGAGGTAGGTAAAATGAGTACCCAGATTGTTGGGGGCAATATGCTGACATTGTAACCGCTTAGAGAGGGTTGTATATAAATACAGTGCTATTGCTATTTAATGTAAAAATAAGGTTGATTAAAACTGGGGGGGTTTGGGCTTCATAGGTGGCTAACAGAAATGCTTGTTTTGTAAATCAACAACATTTATATATACCTGAACCCCATTACTACCAGATTGAGGTGGCAAAGGGAACAGCAAGAATGGAAGTGGAAATTTGCAACAAATGAAGGTTGTTGTCAAACTGGATGATAGATTAGGTAGTTCCAGTAGAAGAGAAATATATTGTAGCTCCACAATACATGAATTGTGTACAGCAATAAGCAGGGATTAACACAAGGCAAACAAGCAGAAAACAATACCCTAATCAAGAAACTACCAAGGGAAAAAACCAAAATTGGCAGGGCAAGCTATAGGATAGAAGCCCAACACTCACTTGCATCGATGATGTTACCTAGTTGGGTAATTAAATGCCTGCAAGCAAACAAGCTCAGAGACACCAAGGACTCCACAGATTAGGTAGTAAAATAAGGAAGAAATGATACTGCCAGTGAAAAGAGGCCACAGGGTGAGATCCTGGCAATTCATTTTTTTTCCTTTTCAATCAGTTGAAGTGATTCTGCAAGAAACTGCTTTTGCTGCTAAGATATAAAACTGCTTAATGGTATCTCCAGACCCTGTTTTTTTTTGTTTTGTTTCGTTCCCTTCTTCCTAGCATTTTTCAACAAGTGCATGGACTGTCTATTTTTCTCTAAATGTTCTGGAAATGGTAAACAGGTGGCTTTGTCTTTCTGTTCCAGGATGATATCCTAGAGAAGAAAAAACAAGCAAGAGGTTCAAGTAAGCAAATGGTGGAAGCAAAGTAAGGAACTGTTTTTAAAGTTCTTTTAAATGGACACACAGAAACGTGTGAAGTCACAGTATCTTACGTTAAGCCTGAGATTTTCATCACAGTATTAGAGGAAATAATGTATTTATAGTTTAGTGAGGGTGAACTTTCATTCCTGTTAAAAATACACAGAACTGATACTTAAGAGGCTTTTCATAGTCATCGGTGTCACAAGAACACTTTAGTTGAGTCAGAATCATAATGTAGATCTTAAATGATGAGATGGGAAACTACTAGAAATCCTACCTTAAAACAGCAGCTCACATTTTACAGCCTCCAAACCTTTTCAAAATGGCCACAGGTATCGTTTTTAATCTGGCAGAGGAAGTATGAAATATATGGGTACTAACTGTATCAAATCTAATTTAGTTAAAGTTGCATTTTGTTTTTGTGCTAGTCTATTGACAGTATTATCATGGCCCAATCTATTCTTTAATAGACCTTCCACTGAATTGTTCAACTTAAGTCTGAAAAAGGTTGATGCGCTCCTATCACAGAGGCACAGCCAGTTTTTCTGTGCACTTCTGGGAGTGTTTTGTTTTTGAGAAAGCCTGATCCTCTATATCCATAGTGCCCTTTATATGGCAAATAAATTTTATATATATATAAAACACACACACACACACACACACGCACACACACACTGGAACCTCCGTTCGCAACCAATTCAGTTCCCGAACAGAAATTCCAACCGAGTTTTGAATCGGTTCCCGACTCAAAACTCGGTGAACAAAAAACGGCTTACAAAGATTCCTATCCACACTGTTTTCCCTTCTATGCATGCGCAGAATTGTCTGCGCATGCGCAATAAGGGTCGCTTCAGAACGCGACCAAATCGGTTCACGATTGCAGTCCGGGAACGGATTGTGGTCGCGAACCGAGGTTCCACTGTATATAATCCATTAACTTTCAAATTGCATTTGAAAATAATCAGTGGCTTACACAAGGCATTTATTTTTTAGGATGAATGAATATGAATTTCACTTTTCATCTGATTCAAGCACACATGATATGGTAAAAATGTAATTAAACAATTATTTTAGTAGGGAATGTTTACAGACAAATTGATTGATGGATTGATTGTTTACATTCTGTCAGGTTGCTGTGGACTCTTCAACAATCCCAGAGAAATTTTTTTCAGAAGAATATATATAAACTAGCTGATTACCCGGCGTTGCTCGGGTCTTTTTTTATTTTAGCCGCTCCTCCCTCTTCCTCCTCCTCCCTCCTCTTCTCTTTGATGTTCTCCCTCTTCTGTCTCCTCTTTGACCTTCTCCCTCTTCGTCCTCCTTGTTGCTCCTTTTGTCTTTCACCTTCTCCCTCTTCGCCAAGGCAGGTGGAGCTGGCCAGGCAGGCCTTACTGCTCCCCCTCCCTCCGTTCCTGCCGTCGGCTTGCTCCCGCTGCTG
>JANHJO010004648.1:336455-349124 GCA_032468235.1 Pseudoxyrhopus heterurus | reverse complement strand
AAATTGCAGGCAGCTGGGAGCTGAATACTTAATTACAAAGTACAGTGTTACTTAACCCGCTGAGCCACCGAGGCCCGGTAATATTTATTACTTATTTGTATATTTATATTATACAAAGAAGAGGGGGTCAAATTATTCTCCAAAGCACCAGAGGGCAGGACAAGAAATAATGGATGGAAACTGATCAAGGAAAGAAACAACTGGAATTAAGGAGAACCTTCCTAACAGAACAATTAACCCGTGGAACAGCTTGCCTCCAGAAATTGTGGGTGCTTCATCACTGGAGATTTTTAAGAAGAGACTGGACAGTCACTTATCTAAAATGGTATAGGTTCTCCTGCTTGAGGAGGGGGCTGGACTAGAAGACCTCTAAGATCCCTTCCAGCTCATTCTATTCTAAAGGATTCTAATATAAAAGGAGTGGTTTTTTCTTTTTTGTTTTTGATTCCTTTAATTGCAAATGTATGTCACAGTCAGTTGCAACATCTAATTCACCGAATGGAATCCCACTACCCCAGGACTGGCTTGTAGATGTGGCCATGAATTTTAGGAACAAATAAAGAATCGTGTATATTCTCCATGTTTTTAGGCTAGCTTTTATATTGGAGATTATGACTACGGACAGGAATAGAACAGCACTATTCCTCAAACCTATTCATGTGTACTTAGAGCTAACTCTACTTGATTCTGTGTAGGTCACTCAACTTGATACAATTGTACTGTTTACAGATAATGTATAAATGCATGTATGCACACATGTCAATATTTTACATTGAGCCTTATTTTAAAAAATCTTTAAAGCCCGTCCATGATTTGAATGATGGGGTCCTTTAGAGTACTCTTGTCTCCGCAGAGATATTTTGGTACTTCTGTACCATTATCATTTCTGGCTACTTGTTCTTAATATGCTTTTTATATTATACTCTGCTGAGAATTGAGCAGTCTTTTAAGTTGAATAAATAAATGTTCCATTTATTTATGCATTGTGACATTTTTTAAAACTGCCATAGAAACATCATTTAGATATATGAATGTTCTGGATAGATAAATAAATGAACCATAATGAGGTCAAACATTAGGGAGAGCTCTGACCTCTGAATTCCCACTAATAGCTAATTGGTTGCAAATCATGGCATCTTTTCCATTCACCCTCCTTTTTATGCTTCCAATAGAAAAATTCTGTATTTGTGCTTGCATATTATTAAAATGTTTTTTGGATCGCTGTGACTCTTGAACCTATGCAATATATAATTTTTTTTCTTAAATAAAGCATTTTCTTTTTTTAAAGGTTATTTTCAAAGTCAAGTGCGCAGCTGAGTTCAACAAATACAAGTAAGTTTACCTTAATCTGTAGATACTGTGGCCAATTAATCAACATATTTTAAAGATGCCCTTAGTGAATTGAAGAGCCCAGTGTGCTGGAGCAGACGCTGTATCACCATCTGCCTTTTAATTTGCATTCTTGCATCAAGCCAAATGTTGAAGGTTTGATGGTTCAAATTAATGCATAGCAAAGTATAACTTTTCCATGGAACCTAGTAATCCCAACTGCTTTATAGCATTCTACAATAGCTCAAAAGTTGCTCCTACAAAATAGGATTTAAAAAAAAATCTGATTATATCACTTTGACAAAGAACACAGCTTTCAGAGCAAATATGCTGTGGGTTTGCTTCTAATAGCAGGACTGTGCTATAGAGCAGAGTAAGCAGATGGTGTCCACCTGTAGACATATTGGGAATGGGAAGAGATGTGTCTTACACCATATAAATGTATCTCGAACATGTTTATTGTTCGTGTAAGGGCTGCATTATTCAGATACGATCATTAATCCAAAAGAAGAAAGCAAAGATTAAGAGAACGGATCAGAAAGAAAGCTGTGCTGCACACCAACTGTCCTTTTTCTTTTCTTTCCAGGACTTTCTTGTACATGGGGTCTGTGTTTATCAGCCTCCTCTTCATCTTTGTGAACCTGACATGTGCATTATTGGCACAAGATAATGTTCCAGAGGATCAGCTAAGGTGGACGGTTTTTGCCCGGGCCTTGATCAATGATAGTCTCTTCATTCTTTCGGCCATTTTGTTAGCTTGCTGCATGTGCAAACTTTCCAAAGTGTCTTCAGCCAATGTTTACCTCGAGTCCAAGGTAAGGAAGAAGCAGCAGATACCTCTCTATTACAACCTGTCAGGTTCTGAGTATGGAGATGATCCGTATTTCACACACGGGATAAAATTGTTTTCAGGGGACATGTACAAAGATGTTGTATTCCCTTTTCAAGATGGATTGGAAATGTGAGCCACTTTTTAAAAAAATCTTTTAAAACTCCTAGTAGCCTAAAAGATTAGTAACAGCTGGGTTAAAGTATAATATCTGTGGCTTTCAATGGGAAATCAGATATCAAATTACTGTTTTTCCCTGTTGCTTTTAAAAACCTCTGACAGGAAATTCTGTGCTCGCTTCATGCCTCGGAGGCAGCTTTTTGTTTAATGATTAGGTAAGGAAGTTCCTAGAAAGTGGGAAGGGATTAATATACTTTAAAGTTAATAGGCTTTTTAAAAAAAAAATTGTGGAATAGTGTTTGAAGAATGCTCACTCCTAATGCACAATTGGCTTAGGAGCAAAGCCACCTCAAGGGAATGATGAAAGAAGTCTTAATGAAGGGCTGTGTCTCTGTATGTGTGTCCATGCAGGGCTTTTATTGCGTGGTTGCGGCATCCATTTTGATGTTTGTGACCCTGGGGACACTGCTGGAATGGGAGAGACTGTTCCAATGCAGTTTAAGGGAGACTTAAACTACCTCGTGCTCGCTTAGTGATGAAAAGCAAAAAAGACAGTCTAGTCTAATGGGAAGCAAAATGGAGCTTTCTGAGAAAATATACCTCTGGTTACAAAACTACTATACTTACTTGGTTTTGCCTTATTTATCTTTTAACTATTGTTGGTGCAACATTCTTGATCCTTGCTTCCTGTTGTCTCTTCACACCAGTGTTTCTCTATCTTGGTCACTTGAAGATGGGTGGAGTTCAACTCCCAGAATTCCATGCTGGCTGGGGAATTCTGGGAATTGAGGTCCACGCATCTTAAAGAGACCAAGGTTGAGAAACTTGGCTTTACACAGTTTCTCTCTTGGAGAGTTTATACTCAGCCAAAAAAGACCCTATTTGCTAGCCTTATAAAAATTTGCCTACAAATATCCTTTTGTTTCAACCAAATATTTATCAATACCACCCAAGATAGAAGCGCCATAATTTGGGTATGGTGATGGAATTTTACACATGCCATGGTCACTGCAGTTGCTGTTTTCTATTTTTTTTTTTTTTTTTACAGTATTCCCTATTTGTGGAAAGTAAATTGTCGAAGTCTGTAGACATTCTCAGTCATCCAGGTCATGGTTGTCCCAAAGGTGGTTTTTCAGGAGGCAACTGGACTTCCTTGTTTTTTCTTGGAAGACGTTTCGCTTCTCGTCCAAAAAGCTTCTTCAGCTCTGACAGGATAGTGTGGAATGGAAGGATTTATATTCCTTGCAAACAGCTGGTCATTTGCATCCTTTTAGAGGGTCATTGAAGCATTTGGAGGTTTATCTGTGTCTTCATGGTCTCTTGAGTAGTGCTCCTGGTTTCTGTAGTCTGCAATTTTTCCTCTGGAAATCCATTCCTATTCCCACACCTTCCAAAGGGTATTCATCCCAAATTGTATGGCTAAAAGTCTGTAGAGATTCTCAAGTCATCCAGGTCATAGTTGTCCCAAAGGTGCTTTTTCAGGAGGCAACTGGACTTTTTGTTTTTTTCTTTGAAGATGTTTTGCTTCTCATCCAAGAAGCTTCTTCAGCTCTGACAAGATCCTTCCATTCCCCACTGTCCTGTCATAGCAAAACGCCTTCAAAGAAAAAACAAAGAAGTCTAGTTGCCTCCTGAAAAAGCATCTTTGAATTGTCAAAGATATTTTCATTGTAACATGCAGGCAATCCACATAGCAACTGCAAATTCTGCTTGTTTGGAAATAACTGTTTCATTTGCATAAATACAAAGTGGCAAACAATGCTGATGCAGGTCTTTTTACAATCAGAAGCCATCAGCGAACTATGAATTAATGCTGCTAAGCAGGAAAGTGTTTTGAAAAGTCCTGCTTCTTAGCATCTTCACATTATGGACTAAGAGCCTGGTTCTTGGTAAGCCAATGATTAGTGTCTGGAATTATTAGTCATCTGCTGACGTTTAAAGAGCAATAGCAGTTTACTATAGTTAAGAGGATCATTCCAGATTGGATCAGTGATAGTAGAATATTCAATTTCATTGTACACATGTTGTGCATTGACAATAAAGATTTGATTTGATTTGATTGTTCAGTATTACCAACCTTGTGTCAGAAAGGGAATTCCCGCAGCTGGAATCAAACTTGAAGTCGACTCGGGAGTCAAACCTCTCTCAATGAAGTGCATTCTAACTATTGAACAATGTAGATGAATGTCCTCTCCTGTGTCCCTGGCAAATAATTTCGAAAAAGTAAAGGCCTCCCCTATTGACCTTACTGCCCAGAAACATTCATACTGAGATTGGCTGTTATAGCCATCTAAAACCTTTAAACTAGTTCTGCAGAAAACTGATAATCAAATCTTCAGAATGGAAATTACATGCTTCTGGTATCGTGCATCAATTAACAATCCAGTTTTGCATTAGTGCAAACCTCTGGGTGCTCATGAGGGGTGACCCTAGATAGAATTCATTGCATTAGTCAAATTGAGATGTATGCAGTTCCAAGTCCAAACATCTTGGAAATACCTATAATTGGATTGCTGGATATGATTATGCAAATGCAGTCTTTGCCACCATTGCCATCTGAAAATCCAAAAGAACTTTAGCTTAGGCAGCACTGCTAAATTTCAAGATGCTGTTGCAGGGGAGATAGAGTCTTTTCAGTGTCTGTCCTTCCTTTTACTAATAAATACATGTTTGGGTCCTTAAAACTAATGAAAGAAGAAGTATATTTTATATCACATCTGGTTCTATGTAGCTGTATTGGGTCAGATCTGTCATGCAGGGTTTACTTTACTTAAAAGGAATATTCAAGGCTTTCCTTAGATAGTGTTTACTTAGCAGAATCTCTTAAAGATCTTTTTGTTAACTTACCTCTTTATATATATATATTTTTAACTAGGGGACATCTCTCTGCCAAGCTCTCCTTGTGGGTTCTGTTGTCATCCTCTTACACTCTTCAAGAGCTTTTTATAATTTGGTGGCGGTAGTGATCACTCCAGACCATGCACCTAGTCCATTCAACTATGGTTGGGATAACCTTTCGGATAAGGTAATCAAGTTTTCACACTTCTATAGAAATAGAGAAAGATCACATCTGAGTTGGAACACTAATGTTGTCCACCCTTTTACTTCACTGTGCCTCCAATGAATAGCAATTGGGAGGAGGCACCATGTGGGAGGCAATTGAGAAGAGCACCAATGAGATCTATATATGTTGGAAAGCAACTTGAGATGAGCTAATGAAGCTGCCTTATCCAGAACTGGCTAATTCATCCAAAAGGATTAGGCTGTCAAAGGCTACAGATCAAATTTGATACAGTATGTGATGTGCATGTGTCAATCTATCTATCTGTCCACACATGTACATATGAGTACATGTATATGATAAAAGACATTTTGCATTTGAGTACCAGTTACTGGGAACAACTGCAAGGAAAAGATCCTGCTTTGGAGCTTTTTGATGGTGATTTGATTAACCAACTTTAGGTGCAGTCCAGTACTGCTGCTATTATTCTGTGACAAGATTCACATATGAGACTAAGCCATAGCAATTGATTTTCCATAATACTAAGGCATGAATTATAGTTTATAAACTACAATGGCTTGGATTCACATATCACATCAGTCCAAAAACAAACAAACTAACAAGAGGATATGAAAGATCCCTAAGCATTCTTTCTTGGTTTCTGTTGATTCCAAGAGATAGCTATCCCTTGTTGTGGATTGTGAGGCTATTCCTAGAATGGAAGGAAGGGGCTCAATTGAAAGATCCTGTAATGAAAAATAAAATGGAGCCAATTTAATCATACATGTCTTTGGGATTTAAGATTAGATCCAGTCCTTTGAACCAGCCTGAAACTCAACTAGAAACCAAAATACTAGATTTGTCTGTAAGTTATAGTATATTGTTCAGAATATGAGAATTTATAAGGCTTGCTACTTTCATTTGTTTTTTAATGTATTTTACACACACCCACAGATATGGATATGTAGTAGTTATATGCAGCTTTTGCTTCAGAAAAATAGTTCATGGTGGGAGGTAGGCTGTTGTTCCATCTGCAGTCTTAGAGGGCTGTTCCATAAAGAGCTCATCAAAACACTTTTGTTATTTTTCTCTGAATGTTTGTCCATGTTCCTACAGCTTCAAGGAAAAGAAGTTGATGGTGAGGAGTACGTAGTCTTTGGTGTGGTGCTTTTTCTCTGGGAGTTCGTGCCAACCATATTTGTGATACTCTTCTTCCGAGCACAGAGATTGGCCCAGAATTTGGTATGGATTGGGATCAACTGTTACTCTTTTTCAATTATTTCTTCAAAATAAGCGAATGCTCAACATTGTGGAGGAAAAACATGCAAAGGGGTTTAGAACACAATGAAAATATTTCTTTGGGGGCTAAAGAGGACATTCCAAGTTGAAGCTTGAATAGAAGACCACTTTGTATCAAACTCTGTCCAAGGATATTCCTCTTTAGCCCTTGGCAGGGATGGGGACTGTGCCATCTTTCTGGCATCATAGGGTTGATTTGCCACAGAATTGGTATGTTACGCACAGTGGGATTACAATGTGATATTGGGGAAAAAATATATCACATAGGGAACCTTGTACTCTGTCATTAAAATAAAAAAGAATTAGGACTATTGCATCCCACAGAGTTCTGAGAGAAAATTTGTGAACCCTTTAGGATTACCTTTAATCTCACTTGTTATCTGTGAGATCTGAGCTTCATGTAGGTGTATTAATAAAAAAATACTTTGATAAACAACATCCAAAACTATGTACTGTGTCATGCTTTTTTTAAATCCAACTTTCCCTGCCTTTGTTGGAAAATTATATGAAGCCCTAAAACAATCAGCAATCTTAAGGAGGTAGGTTGAATCAGAGGCTTCAATCAGATGTAAACTTGAAGGGTTATCTCCTATTTTTTTTAAAAAAAAAAACATTGTCAGCTACCATCAGATTCTGCTTTCATAAAACAGATCTGTGGAAATGAATCATGCTGTGATCAAAAGAGTTCTGTGATCCTCTGAAAAAGGACTGTTGATATTTGTGATGATTGGAAGGAAAACAATTGATACAGACTTTGACCTTCATCAGTCCATGGTCATTCAGATAGTGTGCAAGTAGAGAAAACACAACTCCATTATTACTCTTTACAAAGTACTCAGTGAATAAGCATCATCCCAAGGTCTTAGAGTATAATACTCTGGGAGATTGCAAAGGATCCCAGTGAAATGGCGAAGGATTTGGGGACTACCCTTACATTATCTCTTATTCCAGTTCGTGAGTTCACCATAAGCAAGGATGGTGTGAATAGAAAAATACCAAGGAGGAAATGGTGACTCTCAAGAAAGCCCACTGCTACCCAACCCAGATTTGCCTAAGCCCACCTGGATGATACAGCAGGTTATTGAAATAATGTCTTGCGGAAATAGGAGAAGTAACTTAAACAAAATATTTTTTTTCTGGAGAAGATAATAAGCAGCATGCTAGCAAAAGAGCATTAACCCAATTTGGAATTATAATGATGAAGATATCGTGTTTGAGACTCCTTTGCAGCTTCAGGACTCAAGCAGATTGCAGTCATTTAGACTTACCAGCAAATTATATTTACCAGCAAATTCTACAGAGCTGATTTGGTATAGTAGTTAAAGCCACTGAGTTAGAAAGTGGCGGCTGGGACTTCTAATTCTGCCTTAAGCATGAAGCCAGTTGGGTGGCTGGGCGTCAGTCTCTCTCTTTCTCTCTCAACCCTAGAAAGAAGGTACTATCAAACTATTACTGAAAAAGTGTTGCCAAGAAAACTGCATAGATTTGTTTATGGAATCCCCAAGAGTCAGGGATGATTTGAAGGCAAATTCACAAACACAAATTCTGTAGGATAATGTCAAGAGATCTGTTCCTAAGAAAATGTAGGTTATTCAGCCAAGACAGTAATTCTGAACACAAAAGTATGTCTGCAACAGAATAGCCAAAGTAGAAGTTTTACAGCCAATGCTCAATTCAAAACTTCAAGCAGTTCGTGTAGAGAGCCCCAACAGTAATTGTTTTGAATTAGTTCTACAAAGATGACCTGGGACAAATAAATTTAAAGTCATGTGTGGGACTCATCAACAAGCAAGAAAAATATTTGGTTGATGTCACTGCTGTTAAAGAAGTACCACCAATTACTGTATCTCACGTTCACACACTTTTTCCAACAGTCGGTAAACATTGACTCGGTGCATTCAATAAGGACAACAGAAAGCATACTGTTTTGTATGTTGCTGATTCAGAAATTCTCTTCATAAATTTGGCTTTAATCTTATTGCTGGTCACAGTACTACAGTATTCCGAGTCCTTCTGAGGGTTCACAGACTTTTCTCTCTTTACTCTATAAAAATGTTTCTCAAGGTGTAGGCTGGCTGGGGAATTCTGAGAGCTGAAATTCTACATCTTAAAAAGTTGCTGAGATTGAAAAACCCTGCTGTATAGCAGTTTTTGTTTAAAACTTTTGAGTGGCAAATTGGAGGACATCTTTCAAAAATGAACAGGATCAGAAAAAAAAGCAGTATGTTAAGACACGACAAATTTTTATTGATTTGAATTGCATTAATTTAGTGCATTTCAGACGATTGCTATTTATTTAATAACTCCCCCCCTTCTCTTACATTAGAATGTATGATTCCACTGTAGCTTTTGCAGGCCCCTGGAGAATGCAGTCTGCAAAAGGGGATGGCAACTATTTTAGTTACTTGATCTGAAGACTGTAATTGAATTTTGTTCATTACTTAGCAGTGGCATGTGCCGCTGTCATGTGTCGTATTTTGCTTAATCGGCTTGCACAAGATTGTTTCATATGCTAGTAGTTGTTTCCAACAGCTTCCTTTCACTTTGCCTCCCTTCTCTTATTATAAAGACTCTGTAACTACTACAGAGGAGCAGACAGCTCCTTCGTTTATCAGACTGGAATAGTTTATTACAAATGCTGTAAAAATTACATTTTTAAGAAATAACATGTAGTATACCTTTGATTTTGGAAAAGCCAAAGAACTGGCATATTTTTCCTTCTAGATGTCTAAGACAAATGTTTTCTTTCGTTCTTAATTCTCCCCCCCCCCCAAATATCCCTCTTAACCTGAAAGGCACCTGCTGGAATGATCAACAGTCACAGTTACAGTTCACGAGCCTATTTCTTTGACAATCCAAGAAGATATGACAGTGATGATGATCTCCCAAGGCTTGGTGGAGGAAGGTAACTTGATTTCACTAAGAGGAGGGAAATATAGTTTAGAGTAAAGTCTGGCAGATTTGATGCTTGTGGAACATCTATTTCAGCTGAAGGTTCATTAGTTGGAGCCTAATGTAGCAATAACAATAGCACTTAGACTTACATACTCCTTTGCAGTGCTTTACTGCCTTCTCTAAATAGTTTATAAAGTCATCGTATTTCCCCCAGCAATCTGGGTCCTCATTTTATTGACTGCGGAAGGATGGAAAGCTGAGTCAACCTTGAGCTGATGAGAACTGAACTGCTGGCAGTGAGCAGAATTAGCTTGCAATACTGTATTCTAACCACTGCGCCATCACGGTTCATGTAGAAGTAGTACACTTGGGATGTAAGATTCTGAAATGCATTGTAACCATTGGAACCAGATGGCTTGTTTCACTCCCTGCCATAATTCTTATTTCAGCAGTATGATGGGGTACAACTTTGTGCTGTTATGATTACGTAATCGGTTAAAACAAAGTTTCGATTTGTGCAAATCAAGAGATCTAGCGATCTATATATTTGCAACTATTCTCATGCAGATTTGGGGCAGAAGCAAAGTTATTTGTTTTACAGGAAGCAGACCATTAAAAAGTTCAAACCCCAGGTTTAATTGCTCACTTTTGGACATCATGATACGGTATTCCAGGTGCTTACACTGCCGCTGTTCTTGGCCTATGCCCTATTGTAATTTCTGCATAAAGGTTCTGTATGTTCTGCATAGATAGTAAAAAAATATCCATTCTGGGAATAATAAAAATGTACTTTAAAAACAATGAATAAACATGAGAAAGGCTCTGCTGGGTCAACCCAATCAACATCTCCTTTCTCCTGGGGATCAATCAGGTGTCTTCTGGAAACTCAAAAGCAACACACAAAAGCTTTGTAACTTCAAACCTGGGAGTAATAACCGTCTGCCCACTCACAAAGGAGAAGTCAGAAAGCTCTTACAATCTGCCTCTCCTTGTACAATGAAGTTGTTTTGTTTTTGCATGCCTCTTTCATTGTTGGACAACATCATGTTGAAGCTGCTGGGTCCATCTTGCACTTCCTTAATTAGGAGCATAGATTGTCTGCTTTTTTCAGCGCTCCTTCAGGAACAACAGCTCCTGGTGGCCTTATATATACAGTAGACAGCATTCCACAATTAGATAACTTTGCTGAAAAAAATATGTTCCTTAATTGCAGCTTTCCCTCCCTAAAATTGGCAGATAGCCATCAGTTGTAATATTCAAACATCCTCCCCCTAAAGCCATGCTTTTTGTGGGAATTTGGAAAAGTCTACATTTGGGGGATGCTTAGGTTGGGGAAGGTTGTGTATTGCTGATTTTTTGATGCTGCTGTTTTCTAATATGATCTTTCTATGTCTTACTCTCCCAAATTTCCATTTTGTATTTTTCAGCTTGGCTACTCCTCAGAATTCTGGGTGGTATGGCTCTCTGACAGGGAGCGACAGCTGCATCATGATTCCACCTTTGGTTGCACCTCCAATGGATGTTGCTCCACTGCTGTTCAGTCATGAAAGCTTGGAATCCAGAAGTCATCACAGCTCACATCCAAAGCCACCAAACTAATCACAGAGTAGCTTTGGGGGAAAGGGTTTCTGGGAGGTGTGAAGAACCCTTTAGGACCAGTCTTTTCTTTACAAGTGATAACTGCAACCTGGTTAGAGCAAAAGAAATCCTAAAATCCTAGGATTGAAAGGACATTGCCCTGAAGGTGTTGTATGAATCTCAGGCCTGGAGGAATTCCCAGTGACCTCCAGGTTCCCCCTAATGCATATAGTATTTTCCATTGATCTTCTAATATGGGAATGGAACAATATTGGCTCATACAGTAGCTCTGCACTTTGGATTGGAGACACCAATTGTTGCTATGTGGTACTGGAAATAACAGAAGCCAAAGGAGAGCATATTCTGAAAGCATTCTATTTTATTGGCAAACAGACCATGACTGTTGTCCAGATGGATATTTGCACTTTGAATCAACCATTTCCAAGGGATAGTTCTCTTCCCTCCCAATCTTTCTTCTCCAATGGCATGAAATGTCCGTTCCGGACAACACTTTTAAATTGCACATCTCTGGTTGGGAAACTTGTTCTGTCTTCCTATGATGACAAACAACTCTACACATTTAACAGTGGAAAACTTTTGAAAGTGGGGTGGGATGAAGAATCTCTTTTGCTTTTAAATTCTTGGAGAGCATTTTACATGTTTGGCACAAGTGCCAGTCTCACAAGGCTAACATAGCTTGTGGTTACGTTTTGCCATCGATCATTACTGAGATTGCTAGAGCAAGTCCCATTCTTGCATGTGTTGTTATATTCCCTGCAGCGTCCTTGTGTTGTTTTGGCCTATTTCTAGCATTACAGTAATACTTCATTTTAAATAACTAATTTATTTTATACTGGAAAAGCAGATTCAGAGTGGGTTAGAGGTAGGATGGACCTTTGAGAATTGTAGGCTTGTTTGGGGTGATGCATAGCCAGCTGGCTTTCTCTGGCAACTGCTTTGATGTTCCACAATGGAATGAAAGCAAGACTGATTTCTTTGCAACCACAGAGATGTAAATTGCTCCTGGATTGCTTAACCACCACCCAAGAGCATCATTCTCTGGTACTGAGAAAACAACGGTTTGGAATGTGAAGCAAAGTCATTTTTTTTTCTTCCACCTACCAAGGAAACTAGTAGGCAATGAGATCACCAAGAGATGAGGCAAGCAGGCAAGCAAGATAAGGGCAACAGTAGCTATGGATGCATCTCCTGAAAGATTTGCAGTTAGATCCAGTCTAGTAGAAAGTGTTAATTATATCTGCCCCCACTCAGAAGTATGTGATTCCTATTTATACTTCAGGCAGCAGAGGCTTCTGGAAGTATTTTTTAGATTTGCCGTTCTCAACTTGATGACCTTTAGATGCATAGCATCAACTTCCAGTATCTTCTTGATGCTTGGGAATTATGGGAGACATAGCCCTTAATGCATCTGGAAGATTTAAAGATGGAGAAGCTTGGGTGAATGTGGAAAACTGAAATACATCCATTTTTTAACTGGAATTAGAACTACTGTATATCTTCTACTAGTGTTAAAGGCCATAATTTCACAAATGGCTTCTGACAAATGTATTGTCTTGAAGCTTTGGGATTAATCTTTTCCTTACAACCGATAACTTCA
>JANHJO010004648.1:317456-327864 GCA_032468235.1 Pseudoxyrhopus heterurus | reverse complement strand
AAGGCCTGGAGGAATGTTGTCCATGGGGTCGCGATGGGTCGGACACGACTTCGCAACTAACAACAACAACAACATCTACGCCTCCTGTGGATTCATAAGTACATTTTTGCTTTTGAACCAAAGTATGGCACAGTCCTTTTTTTACAACTACTTTTCAGAAATAGGAAATCTGTTCTTTTCCAGAACTGGCTGAATTACAACCTCAATAGTCCTAGTCAGCAAAGTCAATAGTAAACGGTGCTGGATGTTGTAGTACACTAATGCCTGGAATCTCAGTTTCCCAGAGTCTATTGTAAAGGCTTGTCTCCAATCCATATTTTATGGGATCCTTCTACAGAATTGCCCTATTCCACATATTTTTGTAGAGGGCCTGATGAGCCAAAGAGAGCTTTCTTCTTCTCTCCCAGAAGCTGGTTAGGAATATTTTATTGCTTGATGCTATAATTTCTAATTAATTTCTGATCGGAATGTTTTATAGTATCTATATCAGCTAACAAACTAGGTTTAAAGTCTTCACTGCCACAAATGCAATCCTGTATCAAGAGTGTTTGCTTTTGGGCCCCGCTCAGCTTACAAAAAAAAAGGGTATTTCCATTCCCCGACCCCCAGAAAGTGACTTAATTTTACCTTTAACTTGGCAGCTTCTTTTTGGTTTCCAGCAAAAAGTGAATTTTCATCAAAGTGCAAAGGAAAAGATCTGAAGCAGAAGACAAACGCTATTAATAACGAAGATCTTTCATTGTAGAAGAGAATGAAAAAAATTCTATTCATCAGCAGTTAATAATTTAAGTAGTTCTTTTAAGGTTTTTTTGTGTTGGTTTCTGCTGTAACTAGAATCTTAAGATTTGAGTGACATTTTGAGATCCATATACTATTGTACTATTGTCATTTGCCTTCAGGGCTACACCTTGTATTGCAATTCATTACAGTGAACCTTGTTGAAAGCTGATTGCCTTTGGCAATTGTACTGGGGATGACAATCATAAATTAAATATACCTTTGATTTATGCTATCCAAACTCCATTGAGGCACTAATCAAGAGAGACTAGCATGTTTATCTTTTGGCCCTTAATTGCAGTTGGAATGAAGACAAGTTTAACTTAGGATCAGAAACAGCATAAAAGCTATTTTTATTTAGACGATAAAAACAATATATTTTAAAAAGTTACAATCACCCATCCAAAACTGAGATCTTATACTGATATTAGGACTGCTAAATCTTGGCAACAAAAATCCAGGCAATTAAATGCTAGCAAAGAGTTTTACCAACTTCTGGTTGGCAATAAAACATTGGTTGCAAACAATGCGTTTGATTAATGATCACTGCATTTGTTAATTACCACTGCAAAAAGATAATAAAATTGGGCTGACTCACTTAATGACCAGTATGGCTTAATGGTCATTAAGTGATTCCAGGTTTAATTATGGTTTAATTCCAGGTTTAATTATGGCCGTAAATCTAGGACTACTTATAGTGCACAATAGCCAAATAAAATAGAGGGGTTTCCTTCAATGAAATGAAGAGCAATAGACGAACCAGACTTTATTGCTTGAACTGGCATAAATCAAAAACCAGTATTTTGATGTGCAGAAGGAAAAGATGAGCGGAGGTTATTTCTCAGGTAAGCTGGGTACAAGCAGAGTATTGTGTATTCCTGCACTTGAAAAACCCACTGTCATAGCTGGCATTAAGTAGCCAAGCATCATAAGCTGACAGTCTGACATTAGCAACGAGGAGTGGATTGGAATGTAGGGAGGAATTAGGGGGGGAATGGAAACCAAGCCATGCCTGGCCAAGCCGTGAGAGACACCAGCCAGCCCAGGGTTACTCATTGGAATGCAGAGCTGGAAAGCTCGGGAACTGAGGGTCTGTTACCCAAACAATATACAAGCACCCAATTGGACATTAATTGATAACAGGAGAATGGCCGGGGAAAGAGAAAAGTTAATTTTATTGTTTGCGCGCAAAAATGCCAGATCCAGCTTCACTACCGTACTTCTATAACCACTTAAGCTTTAGTAAAGTATACTCTTGGTAAAACAATGGGCCAGGAGTCTTCCTTGGCTACATGGCAGAGTGGGACGGTTGACACTCACGGTAGGAGGAGCTGGTTGTGTGGGTCAACCCTCAATATACTTGTAACGCATTGCTGCCACCTTGATTTCTATCCAGATCTGGTAACTGATAGATTCTCTCAGTTCTGTTCCTAATAATATAGTATCTGTTGCTTAAGCAGAGATACTATAATATATTATATTAATTGCCTGCTTGTGAACAATTAAAATGTTATTTAACAATAAAACTGTATGAACTACTGTAATATGTAAATTGCTTAGGGTAAACTGTATTTTAATAAAATTTTATTCTTTTTTTCAGAATTATAGTTCACCTTTGTTTAAAACTGACTCTTTTCTAAGTGCTATCTTCTCTTTGTCAGTTTGGCTTCTTGCTTGCCTGCCCACATCTCTTTATCTTAGTTTTCTGCCCCAGCTTCCTATGGAAGTGCCCAATTCTTAACTCTTTATTTGCATTTCTTTAAAGCAATGATCTACCATTTCACTGCAAGACTAAGTGGACGCCATTGTACCAGCCAGGTATATCTAAACATACACTCCACTCTCACAAAATAGCCAGTTTGAGAGCCAATTTGATCTAGTGGTTAAGGCTAGAAAGCAGGAGACCATGAGTTCAAGTCCTGCCTTAGCCATGAAAATCAGCTGGATGACTTTGGGCCAGTCAGCCCAATCCATCTCACAGGGTTGTTGTTATGGGGAAAGTAGAAGGAGGAAGATGTGTTGGATATGTTCACCCCTAAGTTATTTGCAAAAATAATAAAGGTGGGATACATATAAACATACAAGAGGTTTGGTGGTAAGAACTGAATTTTTCTTTAACTTACATTCCCACATTCTATTAATCAAACTACTTTTTTCCTCCAGTCAGTTCTGATACCAGGAAGTTAAATAGCTTGGAGCCATAAATCACTGTGAAGGATAGAATCATAAGGCTGGAAGGGACACATTAAGGTCTTCTAGTCCACCTCCTGCCCAAGAATCCCCAAATCATCTCAGACAAATAGCAATTCAACCTTTGTTTGAAAACCTCAAGTGATAAGAGCACCTATCATCCCACAAGGAAAGCTGTTCCACTGCATAATAATTCTCATGGTTGGTGTGGATCTCTCCCTATCAAATATGCATTGATTCTTGTTCTACTTTTGGGCACTATAAATCCACCCGCTCTTCCCTGGGGCAACCCTTCAAATATTGGAACACTGCTATTGGTTTTCCCCTTAACAAGATGACAATGAGTCCAGCATTTTTCACCTGCATATAAACCTTAAAATCAGATAAGCGCACTGTGAAATTTTAAAAGGATTTTGATTGGTTTAAAGGTGCAGGAGGTGGTTTAGCTAAAATTAGCATAACTAGTCCCAGCTTGCTTATTCTATTGTTATTTATTTAATCTATTTAACTTCTACGCCTTTCATCTCGCCAAGGGGTCTCATTTAGTAAGATCTGTGGCTCATATGATGGATCCTATTTATAATAAAAAAAAATGGGAAAGATGATTCTAAAAAGGTGCAGAGAACTTACACTACTTAATAAGCAGTGCCCCATTTCGGTTTGAGCAAGGAAGCCTTTCCTGAGTGGGCTGCAGCTTGGAATGCCTGATTTCTATGCCCAGTTTAGTTACAGAATCCATCTGGAATGTTATTTGTTTGGCTCTCTTACACAGTGTGCAATGAATGTATCATTGTGTGTATTATCAAATAAACGGGCTACAAGCTTTATTTTAAATTCTTGGTTCCTCATATTTGGTGTAGAGGTGAAGGCATCAGGCTAGAAGCCAGGAAACTGTGAGTTCTAGTCTCTCTGTAGGCATGAAAACCAAGTGGATGACTTTGGGTCAATCACCAGAAGACTGTGAGTTCTAGTCCCACTTTAGGCATGAAAGCCAGCTGTGTAACCTTTGGCTAATCCCTGTCACTCAACCCAACTCTCCACACAGGGTTGTTGCTGTGGGGGAAATAGGAGAAGGAAGGGGTATTAGGTATGTTAGCTGCCTTGAGTTATTCATCAAAATAATAAAGATGGGAAATAAATAAAATCTTTTCATCCTTCATTGGTTAGGATAAAGAAAACACTGTAATTTTCAGATGCTTTAAATATACACTCAAAACATGAATAGATTTATAATATTATTTAGCATTTTCCCAATATTGTTCCAACATTCACGAATTATTTACAATGCTTTTTAGTGACTTCCAATAATACCTTGAATTAAATAATTGAACTACATTAAAATTTTGTTTGAACTGGTTACTTTACACAGGTAAAGTGAATAAAAACCTGCTCTTTGCAGCACAATCATCTCATCAACCCGACTTTATTTTTTTTTAATGTATTTTTATGTATTCAATTTATGCCCACCCAACATCCAACTCTGGGAGGCTAACAATCCATTAAAAATAACCACTAACAAGCAAAAATCATTACAAACATCACACCATACCTGGGGTGACCAAAGAAGGACATTGAAATGGATTGCACTTACTTAATTAAATCAAGAATTTCCAGGAGGTGGTTCTTGGTTTTTACATCTTGATCCTCGTCCCCTGTGAACAGCTGGAAATCAGGGCGCTCAAAAAAGGGCAAAATTTTTGAAAGGGCCCGTAACTCAATTAGATAGATGAAATACAGGTTCTTCAGCCTCCTGGGACCTTCGCCTTGTGTCAAGACCTCATCAAAACGCAGCTGGAACTCTGTAACGTTGTGCCCCCACTTCTTCTCTGCCCATGTGTCTTACGAAAAGAAAGAAAGGGCTAAAGGTAATCTTGAAGGAATGACTCAAGAATCATTCATGGCAAGCCTCAACCATCTCATCCTAAGCAACTCCCCAACACACAACTTGTAGACCCCCTAGACTGTGATGCTGAAATTCATCCAAGGGTAGAAGGGTCGAAATAAAGATATCATCACTGTTGTATTTATTACTATTATTCTGACTTGTAGAACAAATCAAAGCTATAGGAGGAAGAGGTTGCACTTGTAAGTGACATCATCACATCAGAACTCCATTCTGTGGCCAAAATGTTTTTTGTTTAAAAAGTACCCACTCATCCCACAACTATCTGCTTTTTTCTTTTATCTGTATACGTAGATGAACAACTTTAATCATACTGAAAAAAAAAATCTAATGGAATTGACTGACTGACTGACTGACTGACTCATTCATTCTTTCTTTGTATGGCCACTTGCCTCTCAAGCAGATCTTAGGCAATATTATTCCAGAAGGTAGGAACTTATACAGACAAAGCACATTTTCTAAGTCCCAACAAATGACATTGCTTAATGGATGAGATTTAAAGCATTGCCAACTTCTATATTTAGAAGGTCCCGTAAAAACAGGTTGTTCCTCCAAGTAAGGCACCAGGCTAGGCACCAGTGGATTGTGAGTTCTAGTCCGACTTTAGGCATGAAAGCCAGCTGGGTGACTTTGGGCCAGTCCCCCTCTCTCAGCCCAACTCTCCTCACAGGGTTGTTGTTGTGAGGAAAATAGGAGAAGGAAGGAGAATTGGATATGTTTTCTGCCTTGAGTTATTTATAAAAACAATAAAGACAGGATTAAAAAAAACTTAATCTAATCCAATCCTGTGTGTGATACTGTTTTTAGAATGAATGACCTTTCTCCTTCCGGATGTCTGTAGATTTTACAGTATCTTTTTAGTGGTGAGTTCATAACTGTGTATCGCCCAGAATAGCCTGGACTTGAGCACTCCTATAAATCAAATCAATCAAACCTATTTCTGTTTCATATATTTGCCACGTTTCAGTCACTAAGGGAGTTTTTCCCACCATCTTCAAAGACACGCTTTCATTTGCTCCCGCGTGTCTTAAATTCACTGATAAGGGTAATCAGAAGACTCAGCTACTCAGCTAGGGACCTCTTGATAGCATATGAAAAACAAAATCATCCAGAAAAGAGAAAACAACACACAAATAAAATATTAAAGAAGCTTCTTTGCCAGTATGGCTGATCCAATTAAATTTTGATCCTGCTGAAAGGTGAAACAAAATTCAAGGCATTCTATCATTCTATGAGCTCATACTTCCTGTTTTATGTGTGGTTTGGCTCTTTCATCCTGCATTTTATTGCCTCAGAACTTCTTGTAAAACTTCTGTTTTCTATTTTGCTCAGTCATTTGATTAAATGAGTATTGGGGGTGAAAAATCTGTGAATAGTCATAATAAAACCTGACAAACTTTGTTTTCTTTGCGGCCCAGAAGCCATAGATCTAAATAAGCCTCACTTTCCTGCCTCCAATGCTAGAGTTTTTCTATACACACACAATCAAGAAGATACAATCAAATGTGTTATGTTCAATACACATAACACATTTAATCTGGTTACCAAATGAACACATGTTCTGACTTCACATAATACTAAATCAGAAACCTAACAAATCTCTTCGGTTTGCACAACCAACAAACGAAATCAAGATTAAAACTAACCAAACTGATGCTATTAAGCAACATCCTATATACCTGAAAGGGAAGGCCCACAGTTTACAGATTAATCATTGGTGCTTTCTGCTAAAGGTCCAAATTCAGTTTATACTTTTTTTAAAATTTAGATTCTTTTCATGACAACTCAGATGGTCTAGCTACTGGTATTCAAGTCTGATGTTCACTGTGTTAATATATTGCATTACAGGTAGTCCTTGACTTATGACCACAATTGGGACTGGAATTTCCATCACAAGTTGTTGAGGTTTTAAGTCAAGTTGCCATATTAGACCCAATTTTATAACCACTTGTACGTCAGTTGTAAAGTGACTCCGTGAAATTAAGTAAATCCAGCTTCCCCAATGGGATTTTTTTTGCCATTTTATTTACTGGAATCATGTAAAAAAAAAAAAACCAAAACATTGCAGTTCACAATCAGGGGACTGCAGGACACTTACGACCCGTTGTAAATGTGAGCGGGTGACCAAGCACCCAAATTGTGAACATGTAATTGCAGAGGTGGTACAATGGTTTGCAATAGTCATAAGTGCAAATACGGGTCATGATTTGGAGCTGTGGTGACTCAAGTGGTTAGAATGCAGTACTGCAGATCAGCAGTTTGACTGATCGAATCCCACCAGCTCCAAGGTTGACACAGCCTTCCATCCTTCTGAAGTCGGTAAAATGAGAACCCAGATTGTTGGGGGCAATATGCTGACATTGTAAACCACTTAGAGAGGGTTGCAAGCCCTGATAGGTGGTATATAAATAACAGTGCTATTGCTATTAGAGGACACTAAATATTGGCCTGATCCAGGAGACTTATCTTGATGAACTAAAGCCCAAGAAACCCCATACACTCATTGACACAAGCAAAACCCTCACACATTTCAGAATATCACAATGAGTCATAATGACAGTGAATGGTTTTATGCTTTGCATTGTATGTCATGTTTATTCAATAAGCTATAACTCTTCGTGCAATATGAAAAGACATAAATTAGAATTTCTGAACCTTAACAACAAAAATCAAACAAACCAGTTTCTGAATCCAGCCAGTAAGGTGTGGCTTACATATAATCAGATATATCACAATACTGTACTGCTATTATTAAATAACTGAGGATCAGAAATTGTTGGTCTTCTATTGTAATTCATGCAGAGCTGTAAAAGCAACATTCTGAGAGTTGAACTGGTATATCAAGCTGCTATCTATAAACAATGCATGATCCTTGAGCAGGAAGTAGTCACAAAACTAAGCAAATCTGAAGAAATATGCTTTCTTTTAATAGGTGAGAAGCAGAAGCAGTTGTTCAGTGCAAGTGATTTGTGTTGACAATCCATGACAATTGAATCCCAATTTATCTCCTCCCCTCTTTCTTTTAGCTGTGGAATATAAGAGTTTCAATGAAGTTGCTCAAAACCAATTCCTTGGGCTATTTCACATGGGAATAGTCCATTTAAATTTCAAGAGTAATTAATCCCAATGTAACAGGCCTCACAGATGTCAAAGGCCAGGAAAAAAAACACACAAATACAGAGGAAGGTATATATGCCTTCCAGTGTCCCAAACATCAAATATGCTCATCTGCAAGATACTCAAAAATGAATGGATAGGCTTGATTCTTTGGATAAATTTGCCAAACTAGGCAAATTTACCAAATTTGCCAAACTTCAATAAAAGAAATTTACCACATCTGACATAATGGGAAAGAACACTTCTGTGCCAGATTGCAACAGAAAATTATGATTGTTGCAACAAAAATTATGATACTCTATTTAGACTGAACCCATGTTCCTACAAAAAGAACTTTTCCCATGAAACAAATCTGTTCAGTTCAAAGAATGAATAAACAGCTTACTAAATAACATCTATGCTATATGGCTTGAATATTAATTGAAAAAAATAAGATAAATGTAGGGAATATCAGACCACTAAACGGACAAGCCATCCTTCTTAGTATTTCTTCTGTAATTTGAAAAAACTAGTTGATATAGAGAAGGAAATTTTTGAGGACAAGTTTGAAAACATCCATGCTTTAAATTTACATATTCTCAATAGGTTCTTGGGTTTGTTTATTTTTTGTTTTGCAGGTGGAAAAAAATCCTTTCATTGGTACAGTGGAAGCTTTTTAAAACTTTAACTGAACATAATAGATCTATATTATGTACAGCTGAGAAAAGTGTTTCCATATAAATATTATATTAATATGCCCATAAATCTAGCATTGTGCTGAATGGACAAGTTTTTATTGTGTAGTATTTTCATATTATATTAGCTTATACAACCTTAAAATAATGAATGTAATTATAATCAACGAAACAGTATTTTTGAGAAGGAATTCACATATATATTGCCGTGGCATAAGAGATCCACTGCATGCTTCGCCTTTTCCACAAAAAAGCTGCATTTTCCCATAGACAGAAGCACAAATTCTATTGTGGTGGACAGAATGACAGAAGATCATTTGGTATGTGCAGCTCTGCCACTTATTTTTCATCCTGCTCTGCTTTCCAAAAAGCTTTACGAGCAAAGCAGCTCAGAAAACAAACCCCTCGATGGCTACTGGTATCAAAATGATTTCCTGACGCTTGAAAGTTATTTGCAAAAAAGAGAGGCTGAAGTTATTGCTAGCCTTACTGATTCGTAGCAGTATGCGAAATTATTTTTAGAAATGCCACCTTCCTCGGCCCTTTTCCTAACTCTAATGCCAGTAAAGCCATAGACTCTGCCTACACCCAAATTGCTCTTTGCATCTGAGCGGCCTCCTTCTAGCGCAGATTTCCAGCGCTTCCCCCTTTCTTTCTATCACCGACTAGCGTCGATCGCCCCCCGCCCAGGTCTCCGGCTGGCCCGCGGCGGAATGAAAAGGGAGACACAACGCGCGCACAGAAACCTCACCTTCCTCCATCTCCAGTTATCACACCGAAAGAAACCCGAGTTCAACGCGCTTTCTTCCGCCGGTCTCTCTGGCATTAAAGCGATCGGGGCTCCCGTCTCTCTTTCCAGGCGCCAGATCGCACTTAAGCAACCCCCAGCCTTGCCCCGATTACAGGAGGAGATACTTTTCACTTCCTGTTAGCTCCCCGATTTTCGATCTTTTCCTTTTCTGCAGGGCAATGCGGAACGGTCCTTCCCGGGGATCGAAGGCGTAGGCGGAATCGAATTCACGTAGGTACTGAGGCCAAGCCAGTACTCCGTATTTAACTTCCGCCCTGAGACGCTGCCTACTCCTTGGTGTAATTCCTGTGACGTCAGTTCATTCATTAATGAATCCAAAAGAAAGAGAATCCCCTTTTGAGGACGCACAGATTTAGTCGTACCTTGTAAAAAGATTGATTGATTGATTGCAATTTATATTCGGGCAGGGCTACCAAGTCCGGATGGAAACAGATAAAGAAACAAAACTGACTGCCCTTTAGAGGTCACCCGGATCTTTGCAGCTGTGATTTGGGAGTAGCTTAAAATTTGCGAGTAGCTTAAAATTTGCGATTCATACACTTAAAAAAAAAATCAGGTTTCTTGTTAAAATGGATTGGATGTAAGTCACATCATGTGAAGTCTATTGCTAAGCTCAGGAGTGCCCAGAACTGCTCAAACCTTGTGCATAAACTTTCTCTTGGGGCAGTGGGGTGGTAATCAGTGGGGTTGGGAATCTATATATATAAAAGAGAAGTCCGGGGAGGGAAGTTAGTTTGTTTGTACGCTATACAAAATCACAGTTCTCCCCCAATCCTCCCCAATTTTGGTACATAGGTAGCTTTCCGTAGGCAGACGGTCTCTGTCGGGGTCACAAACCCCTAAACACCACAGAACACCATGAAAAAAGGTGGCAAAGTGCACACTCGCACCAAAGCTCTACTGAGCATGCTCACATTTTCAAACAGCTCAGAATGC
>JANHJO010004648.1:185336-214427 GCA_032468235.1 Pseudoxyrhopus heterurus | reverse complement strand
TTTTATCAACAGCTGCATGAAAAAGTGCTGCTGAGTTTTGTCCAAACCAGTCCCTTAGATTTTGAAGCCATGATGTTGTTCTTCTGCCTGGACTTGGTTTGCCTTCAATCTTTCCCTGGAGGATTAAGTGAAGTATGATGTATTTTTCCAGGTGTCACATCACATGTCCAAAATATTCTAACTTTCGCTTTTTAATGGTTTTGATGATTTCCCTTGGCTTTCCCAAGTGGCTTATCACCTCCTCATTTCTGATTTTGTCAACCATTTTATACCCATCATTAATTATTACATGTTTATCGAACAGATAATTCAAAGTGTGAATAGGAACCATCTTGCTACTGTGATCTTTCAAATAATTGTGCTATTATATTTTAAACCTGCAGTGATTTCCATTTTCACCTGGTTTATACTTGCTTAATTTTTAAAAGAAGAATGTTAGATCTCAAAGAAGAGACTTTCAGTGTCTATTTTTTATTTAATGTTTGAGTGGCAATCTTCATGTACACACATGGAGATAAAAGAAGCTCAAGCCTCATTGCCTCTGGTTACCCAACAATAGGTTGGGAGGCCCTGTGATCTTTCAGATGTGGCTGAACTGCAATTTCAGCAAGAAAAAAGTCTTCACAGATTATTCTCCAAAATAATGAAAGGAAAATTATAAGCATTGCCATTTAAACCACTGAAGTCCAAGGGTGTTCTGCTTGCTGTGAATTAACTCAGAAAGAAACTAATTTTTTTTTCTTCAAAAAACTGGAATCATTAGGGGGCTATTTCAAGATCCAGAAAATGACCCTCTGATATTTTTTTTTCAGATCTTCAAAGACATTATTCCCCAAGCTCTGCAAACAGCTTAGCTCTTCATGCAATTTCCACTGGGTTGAAAACTCAAAGTGAGTGGAAATAGGGACTGTAAACAGTATTCTAGTCCCTTCTTCTCTTCACACTATAGCAGTGTTTCTCTATGTTGGCAGTTTAAGAAGGCTGGATTTCAGTGCCCAGAATTCCACAGCCAACCATGCTGGGAATTGAAGCTCAGCCTTCTTATACTTGCCAACACTGAGAAACACTACACTATAGTCATTCTGGTGGAAATTCTGAAGTGGAAAGGAAAGGTTTAATGATGTGCTCCCTGCATGGAGGCTAAAGAGGGGGTAGAACTGTGTGTATGGCTCTTTTTGATCTACATTTTGAACTCTCCATGAATGAGGTTCCTCCTTTTAGTTACCTGGCATTGCAAGACTTTGTCTTCCCTCTCTTCTTCTACCCCCTCTTTTGATACGCATGGAAAATATGGGGTCAAGAAACAATATTTGTGTCCTGAAGAGGAAAAGAGGGTCAAGAAACAATATCACCTGAATCACAATGAAAACATTGCAATTTATGCTCTTGTATTTGACACCTGAACACAAGGATGGAAGGATTTCTAATCATGTGTGTTTTATCATTTCCCCCCCCCACCCCAACATCATGGTTTGTAGTAGATACTTATGGATCTTGGGATTCTGAGGAAAGCTATATGTGACACTAAAGTTTTGGAGAGGGAGGAAGAATGGTCAACCACAGCTTCTGATTATGCCAGAAAACTTACGTCTGCATAATTATAGGATACTGAGTTCTTTCGAATGAATGTTACAGGTTGAACTACTGAACAGACTATCAAGGGTCACAGTATGCTGTATGTTTGGCAAGTAGGCATAGCAATCAAACTATTTCATCACATATTCATGGGGTGAATTTCTGAACAGATCTTAAATATATAACTCTAGATTGGTGCACTGTAATTGAAAATGCCTGGGAACCTGCAGTGGCCAGTCTGCTAATGAGAACTCAGCATGTTCTTATTTTCCCAGGGTGATTCTATTCCAGGCTGAAAACAAGATATGAAATGTTTATTTCAGACGGTTACATTATCTTATCTCTGTAGTTGCTCTGGTTTACTTTATTTGTAATTTTCCTTTATATTTCATATGTACATCGTTATTTATTTTGAGATTAGTTGTAAGGTATTTAGAGTGTGCCATGTCTATTATTAAATGATTTAACTAAATAATACAAACTCGATGGTATGTAGACTGCAGAAATTATTGGAATCTAAGTTAGTTATGATTTAATGAAACCCTACTGGTTTCACTGGGTTGTATTGTTTAAAACTAATTCAAAGTTCTGATTCTATAGTGTGTCCCATGATTTAAATTGCTGGACGATAGTCTTATAGTGTAATAAATTTAGACAAAACTCTAGTATTTCTCTCTAATCCACCCTTACTGTTTGAACTGCTGCTAAGATATCAGAAAAAAAATACTTCCTTTTCAATGATAAATCTCATGCAGCAAAATCAAGAGACTGATCAAGAGACAGAAAAGGGAACTTAATATATGTCTCTTGCCTCAAATTTGATAAATTTAGAGCTAAATTTAAATTTAAGCAGGATGAATCAAGGAACTGAAAGAAATAGGGTTGAGCATAGGCTCCCATCTATTGTACATGTATATTGGTATTTAGTGACATAATCTGCTTCTTGGATCTAGTAGTTCTTAACTTGGCCATCTTGGTGGGAATAGGGCTGGAAGTAACAAATGTGTCACTGTTCTGACTCTCCAAAACCAAGAAACAGAAATAAAAGGTTCGATTAACTGTTTTTAATTCTTGCAGGCCTGGAAACATCGGCACATAGCAACCAAAACAAAGATAGGAATACCTGTTGCTGCTTTCCTGCCAATTTAACCCTGCCCCCCATGTACGCCTGCCCCACCCATGTGGCTGTTGTACTTCTTGAGAGGCCTGAGAGATTCGGAATCTTTCTGTTGGGCCTAGTTCTTTCTTCTGCTGCCGGCCTCCTCTCCAGCTGATTGTCAGCTGGCTGCTTCTTCGTTGTCAACCTCCCACGCTGTGAGTCTACTGTTTTTCATTATCCTGGTAAGCCTTCCCCCCTCCCCCCGAATGGCAACCCCGAGACGGTTCGCCAGAGGCTCGCCGTTTCGAGGGTTGACAAAATGAGGCATCACAACATAGCAACAGAAAGTCTACCTGAGTTATCTCAACAAATATATAAAAGAGTGAAGTGAGATGCATTAAAGATAGTCTTATGGAATCTCCTTTTTGAGGCAGTCCATTGGCCCCCACTGTCCCATATTTTTTTAGCAAGCTTTTAATTGTTAGTAGAGCCGAGTTTTGATTTTAATAACACTGCTTTTAAATTTGCTTTGCTTTAATTGTTTTTACCCTTGTGTTTTATCATTTGCATTTTTAATTGCCCTCAGATGGCTTGAGTGTCAAATCGACAAAAAAGCATCCAATATGTAATAAATGGATAGATTCCATACAGCATTTACATAATTTTAGCATTTTTTAAATTAGTTTTGAGTGTTGAAAATCCTTTTATCACAAAGATATTTCAAAGGCAAAGTTAATAGGTGCCTTTGAAGGTGCTCATGGAATACCATCACAATCTTGATGGATTAATACAAACATTTGCATGCTCACTTCTTCTAGGATTTTATTTGCTCATAGCAAAATTAAAAACAAAAAGTAACCATAAAAATACTGTAAATCATCATCAAATGAGTTTAAACATAATATATGGCATAACCAGTTATGTTAAGTTTATAATCATCCACTATAGAATGGGCATTTCAGTTAAACATACCATAGATTTGTTGGTACTGGTGATGTCATGCATTAGTTTCTTTTAAAATCTCTTTTGTGAGAGCATCCCAAGCTTCAGATTTGTTTTCAAAATTTTTATCTTTAAATATGTTTTAATTTTGATCTCATGGTAACACTACCTATATTGTGGAATATTTTTCAAGTGCAACTATAGAAAGTAATAACTTCGGACATCTTCAGGAAATGTTCACACTAAATCACTACATGTCAACTTAGTTGAGCTTAGTTCTTTTATCTTAGGACACAACCAACTAACTACAACATGTGTATGGACCACTGATGCTTTCTCAAGAGCAGTGTCATCCTCCAAACACTGGTCAGTGCTGTCCATAGATTTTATTTTTAAGTGGGTGGAACAATAAACTCTGGACCTTTTATTTAATTTGTGAATCCAACCATTTCCTTGGAATCCGGGGCAGAATGCTTCAGAATGGGGTGGAATTAGATTTACAGTATAAATGTGAGAACCAATTATTTGGGAGTGGAGCTATTCTTGCATTGCTTTCTAATTACATGAAAGAAACTGGTCTTTCTGATCTCTAGAATGCTGCCTCTAGCTATTGTCTTATCAACATCTTTTCTTGGCCCACGACATATTCACAGTCACAATCTATATAAATAAAATGAATGTGTGTCAAGTAATTGTAAAAGAATGAACACTAGCTGCATTTTAATCATATTAGTCTCCTGTCCCAAAGCACCCTTATTCAATGACAGAAACAAGAATGATGAACTACATTTGCACCATTTTCATGATAGATATTCACCATAGTCAGCTAAGGGCATGACCATCCAATTTCTGCTTCTCTTTCTTTCATTGATTAATTAATGAAGAATAGGGTGATAACAATCACTACTAAATATTCAATATTATTCTATGCATTGCACGTCTTTAATAATTCAGAAGGTGCTGTAATATGATAAATAGTGAGCACTTAATGCTAAACTAATGTTAGGTCCACTCCTTTCAAAGCTTCCGTTGCCTGGATAATTAATGCTATTCTAAATAGAAGTAAATGTACTTGACTTGTGTAAACATATAATATAGCCTGTGCAGATCATTTATTCTAATTTAGAAGAAGCAGGAAAAGCAAAGATTACAAATCAGTTTTAGAAAGTGTCACATATATTTAATCTTGGATGCATATATTAGGTAGTATCAGTAGCAAAAATGTAGCTCCTTACTTTTAATTGGAATGATTAGATACCACTTGAATTATTATTCTGGACAAGGTTGAATTCCAGTTTTGTGCAGTTTTAAACTTCAGCCTAGAAGTTTGCTTTATATAGCAATGCATTTTCTTTTCTTTCTTTCTTTTTCTTTTTATATATTTTGGGCTTGGGGTTGTAGGGACATTCATTTCCACCTCATTTGGCTGTTATCGAGTGTTTATTGAATATCATGCATTCCCTAATTAAGCATAATAAAATTTGAATCTGCAAATGCCTGAAAAAAGAGATTTAAATGGTAGTAGTTACTTTGTTTTATTTTGAAGTTTAGACAAAATTAACTTGTTTAGTTGGTTCTATTTGCATTTGTTAAGGTGGTTATAATATTCCTTAAGGTTCCTCTACAAGTAGTCCTTACGACCGAGCCCAAAATTTATGTTGCTAAGTGAGACAGTTGTTAAGTGAATTTTATCCCATTTTATGACCTTTCTTGCCACAGTTGTTAAGTGAATCACTGCCGGTATTAAGTTAGTAATGTGATTGTTAAGTGACTCTGGCTTGCTCATTGACTTTGCTTGTCAGAAAGTCACAAAAAAGTGATCATGTGACCCCAAGTCACTGCAACCATCATTAATATGAGTCAGTTGCCAAGCATCTGAATTTGGATCACGTGTCCGTGGGGATGCTGCAATGTCCCTAAGTGTGAAAAATGGTCATAAGTCACTTTTTTCAGGGCCGCTGTAACTTTGAAAGGTCACTAAATGAACTGTTGTAATTGTTGAATTATTCAAGCCTCATTTTTCCTCTTCCCAAATAGTAGGTTTCCCCCCCAAATTATCTCATGGTGGTGAGGAGCTATAATTCAGAGATACAAAATGTTTTTAAGGTCTGAAGACCATATTTGGCTGCTGAATAATATATTGAAGGAGACTCGCTTCCAGAATGCAATAGACCCAGAATAAGGAAATGGTTGCTAGCAGGGAAAAAGTAAACTCAGTTTAATTCACATACAATTCAAATTACAGTATATCAATTTGAAAAGTTAATATGAAGATGTCCGTCTATATAATGACTTTTTTATTCTGCCTTATTCCAAATTACAGTTTGGTAGCAGCTTTTGGGAGAGCTTGAAGACTGTATCCAAGGCTTAGGCACATGCAGAATGTACAACATTAGTCTTCATATATACAACAATGTTCATCCTGAGATGTTCCTGTTCATCTAGTTTAATTTAAAGGTAACTGTATCACATTTCAGAAGATTTTCAGGGGCAAATTTAGAAAAGAAAACTGTTTCCTGGATATGCTTGTGCATACTTGGTGTGCAACATAATGTCAACATCCAAGACAGCGCGCCATTCAAAGTAGCCACAATGCACCATTTTGGAGTTGCCACACATGCGCAAGGGGAGGGGGATGCATGGAGCTACAGATGGGTGTCGGGTGATGGGACTCATGCTGGGAGAGGAGCCAGGAAGGCAAGCCAGCTGTGGTCAGATCAGAAGCCATCCAGGCCTGAACAGTACTTGGTGGAGTCAGCCAGAGAGCAACCGGGCTTGAAGAAGGCTTGTTGGAGCTGGCCTGAGAAGCCAATAATGCTGGCTAGAAACCCTTTTACTTGTGTTGTTCACCACATGCGAAGCTGAGACTCCAGTAAAGAGACCCATTCTGCTCACAGTGTGGCCTCTTCTTTTGCTGGCTTGGTTTGGAACCATGCCAATACATATATTTAAAGTTCTTCTTGAAGATTGAGGTCTGGTGAGCATTCTGATGAACATGAATGCTGTGCTCCCCATCTCTACTCTATGGAAATTGGAACTGAATTCAAAGTACAATTAATGAGAATTTTAAAACATAAGTGAAAATTCTTATCTGAGGATTTTAAAGAAAATACTGAGAAAATCTATAGCATGAACTTCTCATCCATTCTGCAGTTCAATAACATCAATATTGGCTTAAATCTCCTTTGTAGCTTTTAGCACTAATATAAAAAATGTATTTAAAAACATGTATAAGGTCTTCTGCTGGAATTAATTTTAATCCTTTTCCCCCCCACTCTGGTCAACACTTCCTAAGAGATTGGTAACAATTACAGTGCTTATTTGTAAAAATCGGGATTTTTGTTTGTTTCCAAAATGATGGTAAATCAGTAACTGACTTCTGAGCACGTAGCCACGCATTTTTTCTGAGTAATAGTTCCTAAATGAAACTTTTGTATTTAATTTATTCTCCTATCAGGCATAATTATAGAACATTTTCTCATGAATACCTTATTTCCTTGCTGGGTTACTTGTTGATAAATATTTCTCTTATCTGTGCGAGTGATTACCATACACCTAAAGTTTATTCTGTTTGTTAAACTAAAACATTTAAGAGATGAGCTCCAGATTACCATCTGGTGTTTTAGGAATATAATTTCTATCATAAAAAAATGTTTCTTTTATATCCACTGTTGAGAAAAGGCAAATTAGCTTTTCAAATGTTGCACAACTGCCCATTTAAACAAGAACTAAGTAAATACATTAAGCATTAACAAAGGAAAAAATTATAATTGTATGAAGTTGTTACTGCTGTTGTTAATTCTGCCTTTCTTATATATGAAACTCAAGGTGATGCACATACCTAATACATCCTCCTATTTTCTTCACAACAACAACCCAGTGAAAACTGAGTTGGGCTGAGAGAGAGTAACCGGCCCAAGGACAGATACACAGGATGCAGGGAAAGCACAGAAGCTCCTTAGAGAGTAGCATTTATAAATCAAACTGGGTAACAGCATGAGCATGAGTCAGTATTGTCATGCTGAAGGATATATGAATAATGCAATCAGTACTATTTTTATATCATTAGTAAAGGCATCAATAAATAGGCTTTTTATTCTTTTTCCTTGCTAGTCTTATTTATTTATTTATTGACTGGCAACTTGAAAACTGAAGTACAATGAGCTGCATCATATTCCCACCACCAAAATGGCACCACAAAATATCAATTATTATGTTGGCCATTTTTGGTATTCCAACAGGGCTTAATATGATGCTCATAGAAAAATGGCTTTATTTTAAAGTGAAGATTGATGATTTAAGCAAGGATTTGAAAAGTTATAGAGGGAGACTGGGATTGATAGTTACACTCATAATCTTCCAGATTTCTGCAATTTAATAAGGTGGAATAAAGTAACAAATTCTTTCAAGGTCCATGTGCAAAAATAGGCATTTCATATTTCATGCTGCACATCAAATATAATATTAATAGCTCATTTCAATAGATTTGCTAAAATTTGACTACAGGCATTTAAATCTGGCCTTTTCCAGCATAAATGAGGGACAATCAATCAGAATAGAGCTGGAAGGGATTTTGGAGGTCTTCTAGTCCAACCTATACCCCATTTCAGACAAGTGGCTGTCCAGTCTCTTCTTAAAAAACCTCCAGTAATGAAGAGGTAAAGAAAGTAACTAAAGTCCCTTTCAGCAATACACATCTATAGAAACCAGCTATTCAATGATAGCTTGTACATGGAGAAACCAGAAGTAAATAACCTTCTTGTTGATTGCATTGTTAAAATGTGTAGGGAGTTACCATAATGCAACATCATATCTTTGCATTACAATGGTTGAGGTATCCAGTGATTTAAAACTTTCTGGCTTTGCAAGAGCTAGCATTAATTATATCTTTATAGCAGTTGATTACTGGAAGATTAGCTTATTATTTCCTTTATTCTTTCTCCCTGATTGCCTTAAATCACTAAAATTCAGTTTATTTCACTGATGTCTGAATGAACTTCATATTAGAATAAAAGAACAAGTTAATACTGTACTGAAAAGGTAGGTCAGACTTCCCCAACTGAGCATTTTGTACTAGATAGTTGCCAACATCTAAATTTTTTGATAAAATGTTACTGTGATGATTTGTGGGCAATAGCCAAGTTAGGAAACTTTGTCATTGAAGACAGAATGAAATTAGAGTATTGGCCTTTTATTCCTAATTAACAGCACAATCACCAAACTTTATTTGTTCCATGACTGCAGAGATTAATATCAACAGGGATTTTTCTACCGGTATTTAATTCTATAATGAAAAAACATAATGCACATATCTAATTAGGAAAACTGAAATTCTTACATTTAAAATATTTTTAATATCAAAAATATCAAGAATATCAATATACTTGCATGTTGCAAACTAAAGCAGGGGGACCTTTAGATAGTTTTCAAATAACAGCAAAAATAATAATAATAAACAGAATCACAGAGTTAGAAGGGACTTTGGAGATCTTCTAGTCCAATCCTCCCTGCTCATATTGGAAAATAAATAAATAAATTTCCCAAGAATACCTATAAGGCATGCTGGGCTAAAAAAGAGAACAGAATATTATGGTAGGTAATGAAATATTCTTGTATCTGACATTATATTAAAAACTAAAGTATCTTGGTTAATGGCTTCTTTTTATTATTCTCTATAGGTCAGCAATTGATTTCCTATTACATAAAACTAAAATCAGGACGCAACGTTTTTGGTATTGTTGAAAATCCTTATTTATCAAATTAAACTAGCATACATGTATAGGATAAAAAAGTATTTCTTTTAGAAATTATCTGAAGTTGTGCAGATAACTTTGAATCATTTTGTATGTCTTCAAATAAATAGTACTTAAAGATACTAGTAATACTAACAATCTAAAAAACAACATTCAGAAGAAAATCCACTTACCGAAGGTCTAGCCCATCTTCTTTCCAAAGTAAATCCATTAAACGTAACATCTGAAGAGTTAACATGTCTTGTCGTAGATCTGTAACAAAAATTGATAGATGGGATATGTAAAATAATTGAAAAATGTGCAATATATAGGTAGTCCTTGACTTACAACAGTTTGGTTAGTGACCATCCAAAGTTACAACTGCAATGAAAAAAAGTAATTTATGACAGTTTTTCACTCTTACGACCGCTGTAGCATCCCTATGGTCCCATGATTAAAATTCATATTCACAGCTCATAAAATTCATACTCATATTCAGGGGTCCAGAGGGTCATTGCCCAGAGGATCATTGGTTGCCCTCTCCCCTCTTTGGAAGAGCTTTATAGCTCCTGCTGCCTTAAGAAAGTTCAAAACATTTTTAAAGATCCATCTCATCCTGGGTACCCTTTTTTTGAACTATTACCATCTGGCAGACAGTACAGGGTAATAAAAACAAGGACAAATAGGCTGAAAAACAGCTTCTATCCCAGGGCAGTAACTATATATTGAATTCTACTGTATAGTGCAATATTAATGCAATATTGGGTTTTCAATTCAATTGTATAGAATGTGAAGGATGTGTGTTTTTGTTTTTATAGTTATAATGTACACTGAAGATGGCATTTAATTTCGTTGTACAAGGTGCAATGACACTAAACTAAACTTTAGGATGTGTGGACTTCAATTCTCAGAACTCTCTAGCCACACATTTTTAAATTGTCAAGGTTGAGAAACCTTGTTCTAGACACTAAGAGATATGCATTTATTATAACCTATTTATTTATTATAAAGCTTATTGATTTGTGCTGTTTCTTCCAGATTTCCAGACAGTACTTACTTGAACACTTTAATATAGTCTGCCAGCTCCGGGATGGAAGTGATGTCACCCTGTAAACAAGACAGCTGCCATTATATTTTATCTGCCAGGCTCTGAAATTGGTTCTTGAAAGAGAATGCTGAGAAGCAAACAATTTGGAAGCATCAATTTAGCTGATTAAATGGATACACAGTTCCTTCAAAAAAGACAATGTTCTTGGTTGAGGAGGAAGAACAGACTTGATTAAAAAGAATTATAGGAATAAATCTACATTTTTAGAAAATCATATTATCTGGAAAAGATAAATTAGTTGTTTTTCTAAACTAGTTTAAAGATGGAGGAAAGATTCCTCAACTTTCCTCTATGGCTGACATTCATTTTTACTATCTAGGTTTTGGTTATCATTTCTGCACAGAGAATCTATGTTCAAGATTCTGAGGCATATAAGACATTGCTCACTTAAAAGATATGTGGATCAAGAATCACAGCTATCACCATTATTTCAAGAGTTGAAACACAGCAACATCACCATGCAGTTGTGAGCTACATGTAAGATTGTTTATAACATGAAGTCAGTCATTAAAAGAATCTGGTCCACCATTCACAATTTATTCTCTGAAAAATAAATCATTTTTTTCTGATGAAAATCCCAGATAATTATATATAAATCTGCAACTAAGGTATCCTAATTACATGTGCTCTAAAGTAGGAATGCAGTAACTTTAATCTAGCCTGGCCTATGGTCTTGGGTTTTGTTTTTACTGCATTTTTCAAGATCTAGCAGTATGGACTTATACTTTGGGACAATCTTAACATAACTCAGATGTTACAAATCTGGAATCACAAGTACAGCACTTACTGCATAACTGCTGTCCTGGATACCTGTCAAAATTATCGGCCCCTCCTCCTGGATATCAAGCTTTTATCTCACATGGATAGCAAGCATCCTGTACAGAAACAACTTCTTTATCCTCCTTGCCTTGAAGGCCCTTTGGGCTTTATGTGAGCCCACTAACATTCTTCAGAGGAAAAGAAGAATGAAAATGAAAGCAGTTTCAACCTCTCTCTCTTTTTTTTCTGGACAGGTGAGCATGTTTCCAAACTGGGCTTTTCTCTGAAAGATGATGGACAAAAGCTTGTTTTCTATGAAAGTTTATTTTCTATGAAAGATGAGGCCCACTTAGTTGATCTCATGAGACAAACAGCTAGGACCGATGGAAGATCTATGGGAACATCCTTAAGCTCCTGGGCACCAGGATCACAACCTGAAATTTATATTCTTTATCTACATTTATAATTGTTTTTCTTAAAATAACTGATCTGATTCCGCCATGTGCTTTGAGATCTGCAGGTGGGCTCAACCACTCCTCTATCAGGATTCTGCTCATTCTTTTTCCCTTGCTGAGAAAAGAGAAGCTTTTGCCATTACTAACGAGAGTATTCCTTCAAATCTGGTAACTTTACAGATATAGAATTCAGTGGACTTTAAAGTTTGGACAGAAAAGGGAATTCCACTGATCTGCACGCAGATCTATGTTTTGCTTAGCTAATGGTATTTTTCTTTCTTTGTATGTCCAAATATGCATGCATTTCTAGAGAACAGTTCTAATCTGGGATAAGAGAGCATGATTCATTTTGACTGAAACTTAAGAGTCACAGTTAAGGTAGCTTCCCGAAGTGTACTATATTGGATTGATAGAGATCGGAAGCTATTAAAAAATGAAGCTTGCCATATCATCCATTTATCTAAATACATCACTAGATAAAAGGAGCAGGATGTCAAACTCCCTCATGTCATCTAGGTATAATATAGATGACTATAACTTACTCATTTCGGTTTTTTTATTTCTCTTTCTTGGAGTCTCTTTAAAAGAACCCTCCATTTCTTCCACTGATTCTCCCCACCCCACCTCACCCCTGGGGACAGGCACAATTTCAGCTACAGTCTTCTCAGCACAAGGCTTTAAATGTGGAAAAGGAAAGGAGCCTCCATTAGAATAGCAAAATTTAGCAGGTTAACCAAATCAAAATCTCTTCTAAACTGAAGCTACATGGACAAGTCCATGTAATTTTCTTGGCACAATTTAGAAGCAGTTTATCACTGTCTTCTTCCAGGTTTATAACAATAGTGACAATGATGGCAAAACCTTTATATCCTAGGAAACGCAGACAGATGGCATATTTTACTAAAACTTTTGCACAGACTCCACTGCCTATTTACAGATGTCTTGGAAGTTTGTTTACAGATTTTAGAAAACTGGACAAACACATCAAGGGTATCTCTCTTTCATCTTAATTAAACAGTTGTGCATTAAAAAGTTCAAGAGAATAGGGTTTTCATATGGTGGGGGTGGAAGCTGCAGCTCCAAAGGAAAAAACAACAAATGACCTGTGAACAGTCCAAAAGAGTCCACAAGGACGTGCTTGGCAAAAATACCCTAAAATTCCTTGGCAGAGCTGATTTAGCGTAAGTGTCCTTAAAGGACAAACTCTGAAACTGAACTATATAAACGAACCCCAAAAGATGTATGCTTTGGCACCGAGCATCTCCATTTCATCCTAAATGTTTACTAAACAACATAATCCCCAATTAGAAACGTTTTCTCACAAACCCTATTGAAATTAATGGCCCTATGCAAATCATGGCTAGTACAGAGTTCTCAGTCACTGCAGCAGTGCTTGCACAGGGTTGGTTCTAAGGTGTATCTCAGGTTACTTGCTTTTCCAGGAAATATCTTCAAGAAAGAGAAGGGCCTAAGTGAGAATCAGTTCAGTGCTTTAACCAGAAAGTCCCACTGCATTAATATTCTGCACCAATGTTTCAGGTAGACATGCAAAGTGGAAACTTCTATAGCATCTGTAGGCCAGATGCTCACTCTCTGAAGTACTATGAGAGCTTGCTAGTGGAACTTGACGATCTGCTTTCTGTCAGTTCCATTACTCTAGGGAAAATTCCCAATGATTTTGTGCAGTACAGGTAGTCCTCGGCTTATGACTGCAATTCAGCCCAGAATTATGGTCATAAGATGCTGAGGTTTTAAGTTGAGGCTCATGTGACTAGATTTGAAGTTAGGATTGTTATTTTTTTCCCAACAGTTGTAAACATAGCAAAACAGAGTGGTCATTAAGCAAACCCATTTTCCCAAATGGCTGCTTTTTTGCCAGAAACTTGCAAAAATGTTGCAAATTGCATTTATGTGACCATGGGATGCTTCAAACAGCCATAAAGGTGAGTGGTTTGCCAAGCACCCAAAATGCAATCATGTGATCATGTGTATGTGATGCCAGTATGTGCGTATGGCCATTTCACTCCAAAAACACCAAATCATACGCAGGAGGTTAATCGTAACTTTGACCAGTCGTAAGTTGAGGACTACCTGTGGCTTACCAACTCAGTATGGAATAGTCAATGAAAAGGACTAGCAGGATTTTACCTAATCCAGTTAAAGATGCTCCAGAAACCTAGGTTTTGAGAAACCTATTTTTTTAGTTATGGACTGAGTTCTTCTCAAACTGCCCATATATGACCAGCATGTTTCTCTTGTGTCCAGACTATTGGTCTCACACTCTTGGGAAAAAACATTAAGCTCTTACTTCTCAGTTCTTACCAGAATTGTGGAGGTCTTCCCACCTTCCAGAGTAATCTCCAAATCAGAAAGGGCAGCGTCAACTTCATCAACTTCTTTGTCACTGTTATTCAAGTGATTTTCAGATGACATGATTGACAATTTATTGACGTGGTACTGAAATAAAGTAATTGAAAAATAACTGTACGTATGTATCCTCTTGATCTACTCAAAGGCTGGTGATAATACAATATAGCCTTCATAGCACTTGGTATCGTATCTAATCAAAAATCTAAATGACAGGCACAAGACAAGCGTGGGACATGTTTTGTGATTTAACTCAGCTAATTCTTAATGTAGAATTCATTTTACAAATAAAACTCAAATGTTTTTGATTCAGTAGATATCATGATTAGGTTCATATCCCTTAGTTCTCCCTTTTCACTTATATAAGAAGTATTTAGAACAGCGTTCCCCAACTTTTCTGGCTTGGCGGATTGGCGGGGATGGGGATGGTGCAAGCGACAAGCATGTGCATGCACACAGCTCCGTTTGCACAAGAAGAGGGAGCATGTGCCCGCTGCTCACACAAATGGAGCTTCACATGCATGGGCTCACTCGCCACTTGCATGACCCGATTCCAAATGGGCCACGGCCTGGTAATGGGCTGTGGCCTGGGGGTTGGGGACCCATGATTTAGAACAAAAATAATTTTCTTTGTGTGAAAGGACTATGATGAATAGTCCCTTCACTTAGCACACTACAATGAGTATAACATTTTGTAGAAGCATATTCCCAAGCATGTATCTCCTTTTACTTCTAATTTTTTTTCTAACGACAACTTCAAACATATCTATACCTATATTAACTGGGAAAGAAATAGCTTAGTCTTTTTTACTATTTTACCAAATAGAGTACCTTACATGATACAAAGCCCTTCATTTCTCATACTAGGTAATTTTGTTTCCACTGATGCTTCAATATTAATTAATGAAATTGGATATAACAAGCAGTTGCTTATTATCTATAACTATGTTCTTTTAAGTGACCGCTAAAATTTCCACATATGGTAAAATATTAAGAGATTGAAAGTGGCTTTGATGTCAAAACTTCATTTAATTCTAGATATAGTTAACACAATCTGCTTTGGCCTCAAAATATTATGTTGTACCTAAAGAGTTCTAATAATCCAGGGAGATTTTGAGTTCCTAGGTGGTACACCTTATGTATAATACACAGAGACAGACCACAAACAAGTTCAATATGAGACACCTTAAACTGCTAGTATAGAAAGGAATTTCTTTAGAAGGGAAAAAGAAAGTACAGTGAAAAATACATTAAATGTGTTTATAAGTTTGTTTGCCAAATCTGCTGCAGACTGAGAACATGGAGGAAGGGGCAAAGATATTTTTGGGAAACCCAGGAATTATCACCAGCTGCTGCCTGAAAGGCTCAGTGCCAGAATCTTATGGTTCAGTAACCTAATGTACTTGTCGTTTGCTTAAAAGCTAATAAAAAGATACAAACATGTTTGTGAAAAAAGAAGCCAAATTCTTTTGTATGAGACATTGAAAGGAGGCAAATCTATTTTAGATTCCCTAAAAAGGTTCAAGCAAACCTTACAGAAAAAAAGGCAGTATTTGTTGGGACAAAATGTTCTAACTTAAAAAAGAATACATGCAATATATGAAATTTAGTACAGCGAGGATTTCAGCATTTGCTAAGGATTCTTTGTAAAGCAAAAACCAAGAGTTAAAGAGTCCTGTGTCTTCAGGGCCAATACTTACCTGCAGTGCTGCAAACATCATCATTTCCTCTTCTGTGCACTCGATTTCTTCCAAAAGAATAGCCCATTTGGATTGTTCATATAGCTGATTTATTCTGATTGCATCATACTATGGAGACATAACCAAATCACTGATTCATAACCCACCCTATGGACAGTATACAGTTCTTATTACCAGAGACCCTGAAAAAATGTCAATAAACTTTTTACAAAGTTCTCATTTTTACTTGCTGATTGAATGCTATGTGCCACCCTGAAATACAACAGACCATCTAAGGTCAGAAGATGCAATGCTCCAACAGCTCCTGCTATAATTTAAATAAGCCATCTATTCCAAATATGCTGAAATTATCTCTCTCCCAATCTTATTTCCCCTAGTTGATGCACAATTAATATTTGCCTTAATGCTGCCTTTTAAATGGTACTCCCATCTTTTTAGCTTTTATCCAGATAAAAGCTGCACCTGCCCTGAAGGAGCACAATGTGGGAGCTTTGCCACACACTCTTAAATGTGTCTTTGTCATTCAAGGCCTCAGTGAAGTGCATTAGTGCATGTCCAGTCTGAGGCTTGTAAGCCTTCAAGGCACAGAGACACCTAATCACAATAATCCATAACAGATGTCATCTTCTTTAAATTACTACAATACATTCTGCACAAAATTGCCCTTGAACATTTTAGGAACAATTAGTACAGAATACAACAGCAAAACATATTCAGGACAGACTTAAAAAAAAAATCCACACAAATTTAGTTCTGAAATAATTGTTCTTGCTGCCTGTATTACAGGTTAATTCAAGGTTTTACTAGTAACATTTGAAGCCCTTACCAGTTTGGTATCCCATTACTTTGAGGATTATTTCCCAAGCATGTACCTACCCATGATACATGCCTTGTTTATTAATGGAAACTCTGGCCTCAACTATGGTCATAAATTGAGGACTACCTGTATTACATGGAGATATGAAAGACAGCCTTGCTGTGGCTTTGGAATATCCTAATCCTGGAAGCCACAATATTACTGAAATTATGGATCTTCTAGTATCAAATAAAATCATAGCTTTTAAAATACGATTTGGAAATTAGCATTAGCATACTGATCATGATTTTGTCCCTTAAATACCCCTCTATGTTATTCTGTTATTATTAAATTATTTGTCTTACTGGCTTTTTATCTTGCTTTTTATGTCTTATAATCCAACCATTTCCTAGCAGTTCTGTAAAGTAATTCTATACTGATCACAGTATGCGGCCAGGTCACTAACCCACGTACATGCACTGCAAATCCTGACCATGTTATAGTTAACATAACTGTATACCTTAGGATTCAAATCAAAGAAGCTGTAATATTTGAACCGCAGTAGTAAAGCTTCATTTTCTTTCACCTCTTGTTCCATAAGTGATCTTGAAGAATCTAGCCATCTTCCAAAAGAGGAAAAAAAAATACTAGCTCAGTCATTACCAAGCAATGTTTTCACACAAACAAGCTCCAAAACTAATGTTTTTAAACCTACCCCTGGTTGATCTTGGCTTTATCCAGAAGTGACTGTGGCTTATACATTTTGGCTAAGATTTCTGGGGAGGTGATTGGCTGGCTGACGGCAAGTATACCTGGATTTCCTTCTGATAAAGCACTGTCTCCAAACCAAGCTGAAGTTGGTGATAAAGGACTCCCATCATGAGAATCGTAAGTTGGTGTCATAGTTTTGCTATAAAGCCCTGGACTTGAATATACATTTCCTAAATTGGAAAAGATAGGAAGAATCAAATTAGTATTCCATACTTGATCCACTCAATTCAAAAGCGGACTTACAATACCAATAACCTCAGAACTCAATTTTTTTTAGTGAATGCTGCAGAAATAAGAAGGGATATCTATACTGCATGTCAGGTATATAGGAACATGTAAATATGAGGTCCATATGGCGTCCAGAATTTAAACTGTGATCACATGATGATGTTTTGGAAAGTGTTACAGAAAAATGGAATGGTCACTTATGTGATTAAGATATTTAAAAAAATATGTATGTGATAGACAAAACCCCATCCATTCTGGGTTTTTTTGTAGTAAGACAACCTAGATAATTTAGTGAAGCTGAATGGTAGGAAATTCAGGACAACGAAGAAGTTCGCCAAACAATGTACAATTTAATTAAGAAAGCTACAATTAGAAGATGTTATTTAGATGGCTTTAAAACAAGGCTGCATGTTGATTTTTATTAGTTCCTCTGGGCCTTCAAAATTCAGGACAGATTATAAATATTGTAAATTCTGTGACTGCTCTGGAAAGATACCCCAGTCCAAAATATAGTTAGGTCACAACTCTTCTCGCCTTTAGAATTTGGCTCTTCCCTTTATCATTACTGGCCAACTGAGTGAGAATCCCCTTTTGGCTGTTTTGTTATGAACTTGGCTCTCCATTTTATAATTATATATTGCATTCATTTATTACTATATGCAGTTTTTCTTTTTTGAATTGAGTAGCTTATACATCTAAACAAACAAATGGATTATACAACTCTTCATAGCTATTATTTCTCATGCATTATCTAAAATATCAAAAGCAATATGGTTCTCTGTACTTATTGTTGAGAAACAGGGAGGGAGATATATTGTTGCTACCTGCTATAGATTTAGGCATTGTGGAAAAAGAATGTAGGTGTAATATCAGAGCTTTTCTTATACAAATGATGGAATGATGGAAGTCTCTAGGTTCTACTTTCAGTTAAGCAGCATTTTTCCAATCAAAATAGACGAATCTGCAACTTTACTTCATAGTTACACTGCATATATAAAGTATAAAATATGAATAAATTGTATTTCTAATACTCTATTTCTGATAGAATGTTAAAATACTGTGTTATTTAAATAGCACTCAATATATATTAATTGTTTTCCCAATTAGAAAAAAAAAACCCAGAACCTAAATCACATATTTTGTAACAAATACCTAGAGACACCATACGGTCAAAATATAACCAAGAGACAACTGTGAGAGACAATTGTGGGACACTGTATATAGCCAAATTGGTTTTCAGATTCATATAGTTCAGAGAAACAGGAAACAGAAAAAACAGGAGAGAAAAGTCCTATCCATACGAGGCTCACCTTTTACTGGGCCAATGTAAAGAACATCAGAGCCTATAAGAAGGAAAGAAAGGAAAATAGAAGACAGTAAGGTGAAGGCAGCGAAAGGAATAGAATAAGAACAATAAGGATGAAAAAAAGGCAAAGTACAGTAGTAAGGTATTCAAGGATGCAATCAAGAAAACGAAGATTTCAAGTTGAGATAATTTACTTTTTTTTATTTTCATATGACAAGAGATACGTTTATTATAGAGAAGGAAAATAATTTCTGTGTTCTTGTATGAGATTTGGACATGATAAAAACTAAGCACATGAAAAGACATGACAAGAAAATACTACATAACATGAAAAGGAAACACTACAGTCGGAGCATGAAAATTTTACTAGTTTAGGAAAGATATTTGAAAAAGTCCTGAAAGCAGTAGTTTTCCTTTTCTGTATTCCTGAAATACACAGAAACAGGCTGCTTGGTTTCAGCTGGGTATGTGGTTTCCAGTCTCAAATCCAATATTTCTTAAAATAGTTCACAACAACTATACATTTCAATATAGTAGGAATTAAACTAACATGTATTGCTATTTGCTGTCTCTACATCAGCTTGAACAGAGAGTCTATTCAAAATACTTGGTAAATAATGCTATTCTTTGTAACAAAAAATCCAGATAGGTAGGTGGGTGGGTGGGTGAGTAGGTAGGTAGGTAAATGGAGGGAGAGAATATCATAGCACCGTGATGGTGAACCTATGGTATGCGTGCGCGCACATCTCCCGCCAGCCAGGTGGCCTTCGGGTCTCTGCCATGCATGCGTGGGGGTGGGGCGCATGCGGGGGTCATACGTGCATGCATGGGGGTGGTGTGTGTGGGGGGGTCATGCACATATGCGGGGGGTCGCAAGTGCATGCATAGGGGGCGGTGTGCATGGGCAGGGGCGTGCATTGCATTTTGGAGGTTCGGGCGCACATGTGCGCACTTTGGGCACTTGGTGCAGAAAAGGTTAGCCATCACTGTCATAGAATATGATGATAAATGGGCTGCACTGCTTTGTTCAAACCTATTAAAATCCATCAAAATTCTGAATGCCCATATTTGTTTCATACAATATACTGACCATATCGCCATATGGTTATTTTAAGGTAAACCTATGATAAATGTTCAAACAAAAATAAAAGAATCTGGAGAAAAGCCAATTCTCCCTTATGCTTACTGGTTAATTAAGATGGTAGTTTAGGACAAAAAGGAAAAACAAATGTTCTATTCACAAAGTATCTATTTCCACATTAAATACTACATAGTATCATTTCTATAAAGAGCTTCACTCTATAATATCACCACTAGATTAATCTAATATTAAACTTATTGTGACTATCAGAAAACATCCCCATAAAACCATTTTATTTGGGGATTCATTCATTTACAATTTAGTTTTAGATGACCTATGGAACAAATAACAGGGAGAATTATTTAGAAGCAATTGTTGAAATTGACTTTAAGAATCAACAGCTGAACTATTTTGGGAGATTATAGTTTTGCTGGTTAAACAGGCAGCCACATAAATTCATTGAATAAGCAAACAAAATTTCATCCAAATATGCAAAATATTTTATAATTGGTCACTTACTGCTAAAATGTAAATAATAAATTCAAGATAGGGAATATAAGCAAAGAAAGGGAAAGATACAGACTCATTTATCTGGGTAATTATGTGCACAAAAATGTATTATCAGTAAGTGAAACTATATTCTGAACATAAGGAACAATTTTGTTGTTTTTAATATCAAAGCAGTGCAAACAGACACAAAATATACTCAGAGATATATATGACATTACTAAAATTCTGGTTAATTCACTTAAACCTGCCTAATTTGTTATCACTTTTGAAATAAATTAAGAAACCCCAACTATTTATTACTCTGTGAAAGATTCTTTTTATAAAACATTATCTGCACTGTACCGTACCTTGCATGAAAAAGCAATGAGCAGGCAGATACTAACTTCAATATTTAGATGCATCCTTCTTGCAAACTATTCTGCTTAATACATTCTGCTTCATTTACCCCAAATGAATCATGCAATTCATTTACATGGGCAACACTAATGTTAAGACACTACAGATTCCAGTGCCTTTCATTTTTTAAAATGTTAGCTGAACAGTTCCTCTCCCTTTATCTGACACACAAGTCCAAAGGTTTTACACCAGGGGAATCTTTTTCTACTATGTTGCACAGCAATTGATGCAAAAGGTCTGATTACAGACAAGAGAGAAAAAAAATCATTTTGTCCATTTTTTTGATTTGATGCGTATTTTCTCACAATAGCTTGTGGGACAGTCAATCTTCAAATTATGCTTTTCTTCCAACTCTTAGTTACATGTAAACAGATGCTAACATAAACATTTCCAATTTAGAATTACTCATCAGACAGATAATATGACAGTAAAGAAAGCAAAGGGCTTCTGAATATCTTTCTGGGTGCCCAACAGTCTCCTTGCACAGCTGAACTTAAGTCTGTCTTCCAATATATGACTGTGCTAAGACCAGCCATCCTCACTAGGGTTCCATGAGCAAGCAAGATCCTTGCGATAACTATTAAAATTGCATCACATTGTCCGTATTTGTTCTTCAACAGAGTATTAGGTTTCCCTGGCTTTGTAATAAAAAAATCTTTTATCTTTCTGATGAAGAATATTGAATGATCCAGATTCTCAAACCAACTAGTGAAAAAGGCAGTCCATAATTATTTTTTAAAAGCTCTAGAAAGTTAACAGAAATAACCATGTCACCACAGATGTCTTTTCCTTGCATTTTTAAGCAAAAGAAAAAAGAATGCTCTTCCAGCCAGCACAGGAGAATTAAGGATACTCATATGTTTTTGATAAAGAAAAGGTGGAGAGAGGTATACAATTTTGGATAGCAAAACAATCTTTTCCCCTCCTTCAAGATTTTCCCATTGCTGATTGGGCTTCCTGGAGTGGCTTTTCACTAAAGATCTACACATGATGCTTTACAATGACTTTCTCTGCAGTAATTTCTATGTCCTGTTTGCTTACTTTGTCTGAACAGGTAAAAGATGAAAATGTGTAGGGGTTGGAGGCTTCACACAATCACTCTACTTTTTCACATTCTTATGTGTGATTGACCCCCATCCTTTCGTGTGAAATGCTCCTTATAGAACAGGAAGATTTGAGTGGGAACTGCATGCGAAAGTGTTTGAATGTGATTAACTGTATATCCGTGGCCATTGTTTCAGTGGAATTTGCATTGCATGGAAAATTATTATCAGCTACTCAAGCAAAACCAGACAGAATTCCTCTTTGGCCCTCCCTGCTCAACATGTGAGGTCCGGAAATGAAGAGATGAGTATGCCCAAAGGACACTGTGGTGGGGGGGTCAGTTTAATCCTGCTCTCTTCCCCACCACATCCTTGGAACCTCATGCACTCTCTTCAATATGCAAGGAGGGATCTAGATCTTGGTTCTTTGTTAAAATAAAATAATTTCATTCCTATTTAACATAGCCCAGGTTAACTCATAATGAAACCATCCAAGTATTTATTATAAGTATATTTCAGAATAATCATTGTTTTGGAAAAATAAGTCTAATTTGTTTCGCATTTTAACAGAAAAAGCAAAAGCCCTGTTACAAAACAGCAGGTTAGCTTATTTATTAATTAAAAGAATGCCAAAAGAAAGAAAAAATAGAATTCAAAGAGGCTCTGCGGATTTGTTCTCTTGTTGAGAATGCTGAATCAGTTATTGAACAACAGCCATTTATAAAAACCCACATGTTGAAATAAGTGAGAGGAAAGGGTAGGGCCTTGAGTAGCTAGATCTTTGCAAGGACTGTAGATATGAGGTTGAGCAACCCTGGTCCACTGTTTATCTGTGTACTTAAAATCCCTGTTTTATCATTAAGAAGGTCAAAGAATCTCAAGCATTAGCATGCAATCTAATGGAACAAGGCAAACACATAGAGTATAACTTATTAGTTGGCATTCAAAACATTTGATGTGTATATTTTAAAGCAGAATAGACAAAATGCTCTAGAATTCTTGTGTGGCAAGGACATGGTCAAGATCCATGACTATTTAACTAATTTGAAATGAAGTGAATAATTCAAAATCTAATTCCCATTGCTATCATCATTTTTCAACTCAAATAAACAAATAAATTGTCCATACATGGCTTTTCTCCGTTTAGATGAGGGCTATTTTCTCCCAATGCTAAATAAATCAATACTGAAATTGTGCTTACAGTATAATCAGGAAAAAGATTAATCACAAATTAATGTTTAATAATTCTGTGTTAAGTGAAAATAGCTGAAAATATCCTTGTGATATTTGTGGAATATTCAGACAACCCAAACCACTGACTGCAAGCTTTAAAGAAATCTCTCCTACACACGGAGACAGATTAGCCTCTTAATTTACTAAGGAACTGAAAGCAATAATGCAGACTGGGTGATAGCTGAAGTACATGCGTGGGTATTCTTCCAATGGATCAAAACAAGCATTGATTGAGGCTTCTTTGATGAAAAGAAGCAGCAAAGAGTATGTACTTTTCTGCCTTCACTCTCTCCATACCAAAGGTTTGCATTGCTTTTTTGTTTTGTGTAGAATCTACAAGATGTTGGAAAGGATAAGCCATGATTGCTATGAGCAACTTAAAGTCAAATAGGTTCACCTTGGACTTCTACATGAAGGCAGTTTACAGGTCAATAATGCAACTTACTTGCTTGCTTATTTATTTATTTGTTTATTCATTCCCCACCTTTGTTGTTTTTACAAATAATTCAAGATGGTGAACATATCAAAACACCTTCCTCCTCCTATTTTCCTCACAACAACCCCATGAGATGAGCTGGGCTGAGAAGACAGTGTATATAGGGAGAGAGGCAGCCTTCCTTTTCCTCTATACCCTTTTGTCTCTCAGCCCAACTCATATTTCATTACCCAACTGGATAACAGCATCAGTGCAGTGAGTGTGGGTTCTGCAGTAGCTTGCCCTGCCGGTTTTGGTGGGGAATATAGTTTCCGCCTTGGCGGTTCCTTGATTATTGTTTTCTGTGTGATTGTTTGTCTGGTGCTAATCCCGGTTTATCTAATTATGGGCTGCTGGAAGGGATGTGTTTTGGTCTTTTTACTTCCTAGGTGTTTTATTGTCTCTGTTTTGAATGTAGTGTAAATGTGGTTTATCTCTGTGAGTGTATCGAGGGCTGTTTTGTCTGAATGCCAAGCTTCCAGGAATTCTTGTCCTTTTCTTGAGTAAACTATCTCATGCTTAGGAGAACAGATCAAATGCTTCTTAATAGGTGGGAAGTGTTACCCTCAGCATAATGAAGATTCCTATTGAAGAAACTCTTTTCTGATCCAGGAGATCTGTGACACCGTAAGATAATCTAAAACATTTTATTTCTGGAAAAGAAGATGAAGATCTCAGATGCATTTGGATGACATTAACTCATTAATTTTGATCATGTCCCCAGCCTGGATTCTGTTAAGATTATTTGGTTGCCTTAACAGATAATTTATGTCAAATTGGATGGGAAGAGCATGGCCTACTAATCTTCTTGAAGTTCTTAATGATTTTTGATGCTATTGAGCATCCAGCATTTTTTTGGATTCTTTGATGAGACTACTCCTTGGGACACAATTTTGCAGGATTCTGGCCCTTCTTGACTATGCCCAGAAGATAGTACTGGCAGGCTACTTTTTCACACTTAAGTGACTGACCAATGGAACCCCACAGGGTTACATCTGTCCAACATGAAACTACTGAGGAATATAATTTGTAACTTTTGAATCTGATGACTCCCTTCTCACACTGCATATAAAATTGGTTTTGCAGTTATCTGGCCATTTCAGGTTCTTTACTTAAAACAAAACAGAAAGAAGCTAGGGAATAACTGCAAAGAGATTCCTTCATACCGTACAAGTAATTACAGTATTTCTCAGTTTGGACATTCATACTGGAGGAAAAGGGAACATTGTCCACAATTTTAACATATCTGGGAGAGGATGGAGAAAAAAAGACTCAAACAAGACTAAATTTAGGATTACTGACTCTTTTCACTTTACAGCAAAATAGCTGTTCTGAGAAAACAGAAATGGTCTTCAAGGGTTTTGGGGTTTTTTTGGTGGCTTAGATAAAAAATAAACATACGAAGGACTTGAGGTAAATTAACTGGGCAAAGAACCATCATCGATTAATCTTTTAAACACTGATACTAGTCTCAATTTTTAAAATAACGTACATTATGAACAAAAATGAATACATGAGGAAGAGAAAAGTAAAAGAACTCAACCAAACAAAATTCCCTTCAATTCATGTTAACGTTATTATAACTGCCTCTCAAATTATTATTTCATTTTCCTTGAAACACTTTCTTGCATAAATTGGGAACTTCAATTACATATCCACACGTAGAAATCTGAAAACACTGGGTAACTGATGGTAATTATACAAATCTCTTCTGATGATTTCACTGGGCCTGATGTTCTAAAAAGCAGGTTTAGAATTCTAATCTTAAGCATCTGATCATCCAGTAAAGCGGCAAGAAAAGTTACATTTGACATGAAGTCATTTGCTGGCACATAACATCTCCGGTTGCCATTTAAAAAGAGGAGGCTAGCATATTAAGTAAGGAGACAGGAAAGATGTTTGGGCATTAAATTTCCACTCAGGTTTGCTTTAGTAAAATGATCTGTTACATTTCTCCACAGGAGTTCCTGCGACTGACATTGCCAGACTTCAGAAGAATATCAGGAGTTGCTGCTGACAACAACAATAGAAAGGGTTGTTTCTTCAAACCAGTATCATACAGTAGACGGAATTTTTTGCAGGCCCAGGGTATATGTAGAGGTTTTCAAAGAACTTTAAATCAATATCTGATGGAACTCCTTAAAGCAGATGGGTATAGCTTTAATTATTATGTTGATGATTAAAAAGATACAATTGCTATGCCAATGCACAACAGACAACATTGTCTTGTCCACAGAGCAGTATATTACAACTGACGTAGTGTTGATGGCACTCAAGGCTCTGAACAGCACATACTTTGGGTATGTTTATGACCTACTCCAATAGTCTGAAGTTGGTAACTCAGGGCTCAATCCTGCCCTCCCCCCATAAAGAATTTCAACACTGCATCTTAAAAAACATTTTCTATGGAAGTTCTTCCAAGTACGGAATTTGTTCCCTTCACATTTCAATCTATTTTACTCCAGATTTGAAAACCTCCTACAGTTTTCTCTATCTAGTTCGTTTATGCAAGCTTAAATTCCTCTCAATCTGTTTTGGAAGCATATTCAGTGCAGCAGCATCTTAGCATAAAGTTCAGTCACAACTGTTCTTAAAATATTTGGAAATCCTACAACTGCTCAACTTTGTTTAAATTCAACATTTCTATTTAATCTCTTTTTTACAAACAGGTCACAGAGCAAATTATACAGCAATGCCATCCCATAATTAAAGAAGCAAAGAACAACAGTATTTTTAAAATGTGAAAAACATGTGTACACTTTGTTGTTAAATAACGAACAAGGATAAAATTGAATGTTTTGAAACTTTCTGTGATCTACCTGGGAGTAAAAGAGAATAGAATATAATCTAGCAATAGAGAAGTAATAGTCATATAAGCTAGCATTTCACCAGACCTAAAACTCAGGTACTACCCATTTAGTACAGAATAATAAACAAATTGGCAAGGAACAAACTAGAATATATGCAGAAAATTGCCTCAAACTCAGCATAAAGCTCAAGACAATTGTGCTAATATATGCTAAATTACTACACAAATTAGGCTCAATAGTGAAAATACTATTTAAACAGTGCTACTGCCTTTGCAGAACTGAGCAAGTGGATATTAAACACTGCAATTACTAAATATTATTTAGCTCTCCAATGCATGCTTAGGTTGAAATGCTATTTCTCTCATAGCCATCAAGGAATTGTGTGACTAAACAAAATTACTACTAGTAAATGTGAAAGGATTTTTTCCCTCCAAGCCCTTTTCACAATATTCTGCATATTCAGGGTGTGTGTATGTGTTCCCTACCTGATCCAGGTGTGATTAGTGGTCCTTCCAGCTCAAGTGTTTCATCCTCATACTGATCATCCAGCTTTTTCTTTTTCTTTTTGGTTGAATCACGGGACTTTCTTAAAAGAGAGAGTTCTTCTGGATGCCTGATGTCTATGGAGGTAAAATAAGAAATTATATTATAAAAAAGAAAACATTTTTAACCTTTCTGGTATTTTAAAGAATATAAAAAAATTGGTATGAATACTGCAACACAATGGCACCATAAGGCTTTGTTTATAAAGCTCAAAAGATAATTAAATAGTACACATCACACCATTCATAGAAAAGAATCTATATAAAAGAGAAATGTGTGTATGTATGTTTGTATGTATGTCCTGAATATGTTTTTTCCTGCCTCCACCAATCCGGCCCAAACTTCACACACACATACCTTGCACTCTGGAGACGAGCACTGGGGAGGTCAGGAATCAGATTCACCCTTCTTTCACCCCAAAAATGGGGTCTCAAACAGGACACCCCCACACCTCTTCAAACACAAATCTCTACTGAGCATGTGCAGAAAACAGTATTCCACCCTGCTTTCCCTACTGCGCATGTCTGTGGTCTAACGGCTAAAAGGAATCTCAACCCACCACACAGCAACTCCTCAAATTAACTCACTAAGGTTAGTCTCAGCTCAAATGGCCCTCCTTCCATACAGCCCCGGCCATTTCAATGCCCTCTGCCACACAGCTGCTGCTGGCAGTGCGGGCATTTAAATCTCCCGCGCAGAGCTGAGGGAAGCCCGGGCTGGCGAGGGAGAATCCCAGGATGGCGGAGGGGGAATCTCCCGTGCAGAGCTGTACAAAAATCCCCGAGCAATGCTGGGTAATCAGCTAGTCTATATATAAAAAAGGATGTGGGTGTGTATGTGTGTTCCTTATACACTCTTGAACGGCTCGACCAATTTCAACCAAACTTGGTACACAGGTAAGACAGCCCTAGCACCACTCGGGGGGATCTGTGTCCCCTAAAAAGAGTGCTGAGAGACCAGCGCCATAGAGCTATGGGCCCATAGAGCTACTCACTTGCGATGCTATGCGACAGACCAGCATCAGGCCCATAGAGCTACAGGCTGATAGAACTATTCCATCTAGATACAGCATTCCGATAAAAAAATACCCGCGCAAAGCCGGGTTATCAGCTAGTTACCAATAAAGGAGAATGTTTGTAGCTCAGGGTTGGAATGAGGGGTCGTTGGTCCTCTCTGAGCTTGGTTGTTTTCCTGGAGACCATTCATTACCCAAACTAGGTAACATCATCTAGCACTGCTGATGTTATTTTACTTGGGATATTAAAATGTCTGCAAGAAGACACCAATCTCAAAGAGCCCCAAGGACCCTTCAGAAAACAATTGGTTTAACATGACATATGGACCTGGGATTCTTAGATTGGGCAACCTTGTAGAACTTCTTCATGCATCGGCAGGATGCAGATCCCCTGTTTCCCCAGGTGAGGGAAAGCCTTATGTTAAGACCCAGCTCTCTGGTGAAAGGCGAAATGAAAAAGAAAAAGAAAGATCAGCATTCAAGTATATGGACCTTACATGGAAACAAACAATACTGATGGTGGAAAAAGACTTAGTGGTCCCACAAGTCTTCCCTTTGAGCTTATTTGTTTATTTTTTATTAAGAAAACATCCCATTCCAGAAACATCCCATTGCTGTTAATGGGAAGTACTAGTAATAATAATAAAACCTGCTTCCTTTTTTCATTCCCTTGAATAGCCAGTTCCCTTCCTTCATCAAGCCTCTTAATCGCCTTCCTCCTCTTTGCCCATTCATTAAAAATGTTGCAAATATTCAAAGATTACACCTGTAATATGTAAAGATCAATGTGTCCCAAAATGTCAAAGATTCATATTGCAAAGATACAACATCTTTGGTCTTCGGCAATACAGCTGCAATAGCCACCTTTGTCAGAGTCTGATTATCAGTTCAAAATGATGGTTATTTATGAACCCACAATTATTAATTCATTGGCTGTGCACGAGGCACTTACTATGTTGCAAATAAATAAATGCATGGATTCCCATTCAAAGAAGCCACGGTTTAAAGAGTGCATTAAAATCCAGATGATAAAAGGAGAATATGCTTCCTCTCTCCTGCTGTTAAATGACTCACGGATGCACAGTCACATGTAATATTTGTGTGGTTTCTGAACAAAGCAAAACAAGCTGAGGCCTCCTTCTGATCT
>JANHJO010004648.1:172923-183021 GCA_032468235.1 Pseudoxyrhopus heterurus | reverse complement strand
CCCCCAACAATCTGGGTACTCATTTTACCGACCTCAGAAGGATGGAAGGCTGAGTCAACCTTGGAGCTGGTGGGATTAGATCAGCCAAACTGCTGATCTGCAGTACTGCAGTACTGTGTTCTTACCACTTGAGCCACTGCAGCTCCTATGTTACTGTGACATCCAGTCAACAGAACTAGAAGAGTAACTACGTTACTGTGACATCCAGTCAAGTGGCTGCTGACAGAACCAGCTGGTGAGCCCTGTGCTATGAAGCCTACACCTAAGATAGGTGTTGCCAATAACTGATGGGAAACCGTGAGTCTTATCATAGAGTAACAGCCACAGCTATTGTAACAATGGATTTCCAGTACTCATATTGCACTAGACTCTGCACTCCCAGACTGGGGCTACGGAGCCACCTCCATGTTCACAGTTGACCTGTACAACTCAGTGTCTTCTTTGAACCTGAAGGACTACTTATTATAATTTTCCTCAGTCAAAATACGTTATCAGTGCTTCATTAGCATTTAAAACCCAACCACCTTATGTAAAGATATAGGATGCATTCAAATATTATTTTGGCAATAATTTAAAAGAGAAAATGTATCGGCAGTAGATGGACATACCACTAGAAGTCTTTCAATATATTAGTAATCATTTCTAACTCATGTTTAACTTCTGAAAAATAAATTTTTATTTTCTGCTAAAATCAGGCTGTTGAAATGAAGGATGCTTGAGTCAGAAAAGATTTCACTTGTTTGAAACAATTGTGAGTTCAGTATGAATCTGATACCGAAAACAAATTCTTAGTTTAAGGACATACTCAAGAACATTATTTTTTAAAATTATAAATATGTCTTTTACATATAGGTTACCATATTAAGAAATATTTTATTATCTTCAAATAGTCATCATTTTGTTCTTTTTGTCTTAAATTGCTTGTTTTTATTCATATTTGTCATTAATGAACAGTGCCATATACATATATAGGATGTACAAAAAACCTATTCCCAGTTATCAATTTATTATATAAATCACATTAAATGTTCAAATAAGTTGCCTTTCTCTCTAAACACTTCTTTATTCATTTGATGCATGGCATTTGAACATTGCTAAGTATAGCAACATCTTATCTGGGAAAAAAGTAATAAAAATAATAAAACAAAACCATATTTTGATTGGTCTATGGGAATTGACCTTTGATACACCCTGTATATCCCATCATGTCTATCCCCAAAGTTATCACAGATCAATAAATCAAATTTATATTACTAGAATATTCCCCAAAAGCTTCTATATTAAAAGATAAAAGCTGTTGGTTCTTATTTGCACAAATGTCTCAATTTTGGAACAAAAATCTCTGCTTGGTTATTTTCTCTGCCAACTATATTAGTAGTTAGGAGGAAAATACTTTCTGCAAATTGCATTCCTTCCCTATAATAGGTATATTACATGTTAGAGAAAACGTTCATGTCTAATCATGTCCCTATATATTCTTCAATTCTTCAATTTCAGCAACTCCGTGTCTAGGGTTACTTTATCTTTTTCAAATAGAAGAATTATGATCAGAATATTTGCTGTTAGGTACTCTAAGTAGGTGACTGTTCCCTTTCAGTATCAAACAATGGTTGGTTGCAAATAGCATCCGCTAAATGTACTGACCTATGATTCCCATCATAATATCAATATTAGTGATCATTAATATGCCAGACAGAAATAGCACCACATTTTTTTCTCCTCATTATACCTGCACAGAGAAAATTCTATAAAAAGCAAGAAAAGCAGAGAAGTGGAAATAAAATACATATCCAAATTTCAGGTTTCCAGGGCACCAGAAAATAATCAAACTTTTTACAGATCCTATACCTCTCTTTAGATTATGGGTGCACACTTTTGTTTTTTTGCATTTTAGCATGCATTTAATGGTCAGAGGAAGACAGGAAGGACCTTCCCTAATTGATCAGGCTGTTAAAAGTGACTGTGAGAGATCTATATTTTCAAACTTTCATGATTCTGTTAATGTAGCCTTAACATTAAGAAGAATTAGCTCATTTGGCCATGTTTCCTGTCTTGCTTACCTGGGAGGGCAGACATAAACTGACCTTGGCTAAACTCATAAACTAAGCATTTATCTCCAGTAAATACTTGAATGGGAAACATCTGGGAATTTAATGTCTATTAGTAGTTAGACTGGGAAGTCCCAAAAATTCTCTGGACAATAACTATGGCAAACCATTCCTGTAATGCTATCAAGAATATGGCATGAATGTCATCAATCTGTAAACATTATCATCATCTTTTTTATTTAGATTTCATTAATATTTAATAGCCAATGTTAATTTCTAGGGCAAGAAAATAACTAAATATTATAGTTACAGACTGAAGTTTTAAAGAAATGACAAAAGCCGAAGAGGGTTTTTGGAAGGACACCATTATGATTTGGAGCTAAAGGATGGGAATTATCCTGTCATTTGTCTAAACAAAGTTAGAGTTTGAACTTTCAAAAATTGCTTCTATGTTTGTTCAAAGATTCTTCAGATATATTCCCGCTTAGAGAGGGCTGTAAAGCACTATGAAGTGGTATATAAGTCTAAGTGTTATTGCTATTGCTATATCCAATTAAAAACTGTTCCTTCAAGAACCATACAATGGAAATGATTGGTCTACTTAATTACTAGTTGTCTTAACTAACTACAGTATGTAACGTAGATGTCAAATGCTGGCTAGGACTCATTCTTTTCATAGTTGGCTTTAAGTGGATACACTTGAATGGACGCTATTGGAGGTGGACAATTTTATTTTAATCCAGAAGAATCTGTTTTTACTGAAGGTGCAAAAGTGTTTCCCTCTTATAATGGAAATATTATAATACATGCTACTTGGCATACTTTCAATTCTGAGAAGCAAAATAATAGCAAGATGCTGCGGTGGCAGTACTAAGATTAAATGCAAAATAATCTAGAATGCAAAATCTAAACTGTTTTATAAACCATGTAAGTTTCACACCTCTGATCTTACATCAATGTGATTCCAAGATATTTCATTCTTTAAAACTAGTCCTTTATCCTTTAAAGCCGCATGCGAAACACCCCAACAAAAGTGACAGCAAAGCATTTGCAGTATTTGTTTTGTTGTTGTTAACAAAGTATCTTGGGAAGGGTTCTCCTTCTGTCAGAAGCATAACATAGGAAAAAGCAATTTTCTCTGTTCTAGCAGTCTACAATTTCTCCCACATTTACCTCATAGCATTAATAGGTTCATAGTGAAGAATCGCAGGGTTTTTTTTGTTGTATGCCAGATATCTATTAATAAGCAGTTATTTCATTGTAATTTTAATAGAACTGCCATGCTGAATATGAAGCATCAGAGTATATCAACTACTCGTAGGCCTCTGCGATCCAACACAATGAGACAGAACTCAATAATATTAATGTTTCCGAGAGTTTGAAATCTTATCTATTTTGTCATACCCATTTTTTCCTGCTAGCCTCACCTAGTATCAATTTCAACCTCACCTAGTTTCAACTTCAACACAAGATGGACACTTTTGGGATGTGGGGCAAATATAACACGTTACCCCTGACCCAAACGAATGAACAATCCATGTGGAATAATTTCTGCAAGAAGCTTAAATATCTTCCACCTTCCCACTTTTAAGCAGAAGAATTGGTTAACCATGATCCACTCTCGGTTTGACAATTCCTTGTTTGAATGCTACATATGAAACAGAAATCATGACTGGCTGTGTTTCTTAAATGTACTTAGTATACTTTTATGTATTAATTATATGCTGCCCCTCTTATTTAGAGGCGCTTCTAGGTGGCTTACAATCAATAAACGTAACAAGATAAAACAATAAAACTTTTAAACAATAAATACCGGCACTAAAATTCACTTAAAATTAACAAAGATGGCAAGGAAGGGAATAAGATGCACAGGGGGAGGAAATGGAGTCTTATCTCAGTCTCTTAACTACCTCCAGTATGATACACACACACCAACCAAGGGCAAATAAAATAACATTTAAAACATTTATATAGCTAGCCATCTTATAATCAACTCTGGGCAACTCCCAATCAAAAGTATATTTTACTAGATATAGAACATTACATAAAAGACAGTTCTCTGTAACTTAGGAAATCCCAATTAGAAAAAGAAAGGGGCGTTAACTTAGCTTTATCCCAATGCGCTGTTTTCCTACATTGGTGCACAGATCTCCTACAATATACTTCTGTTAAACATGATTTTCTTTGGTACTATTTATGCCAAATAATTTACTTAACAGTAGGAACTAATTATAGTTCATAATTCGATCACATAGGCATACTACATTTTGTATTAAGAGGCAGTAGGAAAAAGGCTGCCTCTGTTAAATATTGGTGGGAGCTTGTAACGTTGAATTTTCTCAGCAGACTGTACTCCTATGTGTATGAATACCATTTATTGTTTCTTGCCCTTTTAGTTAGGGTGGAAGAGCTTTTATGTTGAAGCCAAGCTCCTGAAGGGAGTCTTCTGCTGCCTGGATGCTGCCAAGACCCACCCCATCGACCATGTCAAGAATGGCACCATTACAATGGTCCCCTTTTTCTGGTACAGTACATCTGTGAGATGCCAATGTAAAACTGCAAATTATAAAGGCAGGCTATGTAGGAACATGTTAAAGAAAAACATCAGCAAAAAGATGTACTTTTGATTTTAACTAATGTACCGATTTATAAAACTTCTGTCAGTGAGAGAGAGAGGATTCAATGCCTAAAAATTTCCTGATTGAAATGATACAATCTAAGGGAAAAGGTGTAATGCAAATATCATGTAGAATTGGATTCAAGAGGCAATTCTGACTCTGACAAGTAAGAAGAAAAGCAGCAGACAATAATTATTCCCTATAACCGATTTTATAATCGATAAAAAGGCACAAACAAGTTGATATTCAATATAAAAAGGCCACCAAAAATACATACATTTTTCTATGTATTTTATTTTTTAATTCATTTTATAGATACTACAGGAATCTATGTTGATTGACACTTTGTTAAGCTGTCATTATGACCAAACCCAAAGATATATAGAGATATTTAAAACTGGAAGCAGAAAAGAAACAAAAGTCAGCATGAGGTGTTTGTGTGTGAGAAAGAGGGAGGGAGGGAGAGAGAGAATGCGCACTTGTAAGGAATAATTAGGATAGCTTTTTCCACCAAAACACTAGTTATCATTAACTTTCATTCTAAAGTAAATCCATTCTATTTAACTATTCTTTTAAGAATGAAACACATTTGCAAACCACAAAGCCTTACAAATTAACCAAGATTCTTTGCTTGATCATTTAAACCAGAAGTGGGCAAACATTTTTTTCCCTCCAAGTTGGCATTCTCTCAGTTAGACTTTAGGTTGCCTAAAGGGGCAAGGATGAAGCAAGTGGCAAATGGAAACAGAATATAACTGTAATATACCTTTTAAAATAAAAATAATTACATTTAATCAATAGCTAAAACTTGGCAAACTGATGCTTTATATGCCATTTTCTAGGGCAGGGCAGAAAATGTTTTATTTCTTTTTGCTGTAAGGAAAGGCAGCTGGCTATTATTGCAAATTGGAGTTGTCTATTGCACAGGAATTATGAAAGGGTTGCATGTGGTACATCCCAGGTTTAAGGGGAGTAAACATGTGTCATAAAGCTTTTGAGGTACTGGCATGCTCTTTTTTTGCATAGGTCTTCCCTGGACTTCAGCTGCAGAAAGAAACTTAATCTCTAGATCTTGTTCAGTGAGGATTCAGATTGGGACAGAAATGAAATGGCTTTGGTTGTCCTGATAGATGACCTCTACTGGAACATGGAGAGTGTCTTTCCTTTTATTTCTTAACTCACAATAATATTAGATACTCTTGAGCAAGGTATCACCTGCAAAGAGGACTAGTATGTAACATTGATTCTGTGGAGGACAGGGGCAGGGGGGCCTGGTCAGATAAACATTCTTGAGTCCTTTTTATGGCAATGTCATCAATGAAGTTATTGCTTTACCCAAGAAACTACTGTCAACATCAACTCCTAAGTGAGATAGGTGTGTATTCTAAGCAAGTTCTGGAATGTTTATGTTGGACATCTCAAGCTTTTTGTCATTTCAGCTTTGAGAATCTTCTACTGATAATAATTCTGCTGATTTGTTTACATCTTAATTTGTTTAAAAACACGGCAATAGCAATTATTCTCCTCCTCCTCATAATCATAACCTTCTCCTGATAGTACCATCTCCTGATAGTCATAACCAAAAAAATTGCATTCCTCACAGCTGTTATACTGCATCAACATTTTGAAGGTTTGTCCATAGTGCCCATTTTTTACCCTAATCAACTACCAGTTCAGATGCTATTATTTAATTTTTTTTCTTGCAATATACAAAAAAAAAAGAATATCGTGGAACTGCATTTGCCATCTGAACAAATGGAAACTGTCACTTATAATGCAGCCACATTACAAAATATTGTTTGTATTAGAACTGGAAAGAATTTTGTATTTTAGTATTATATATTATTCACAGGAAGCAAGTATTTAGAGATTTATGAATTTAGCCCTATGTTTAAAAAATTTATTTGAATAAGGGAAGCTTTTTCATTCAAGCTGAAACAGCACTCTATTTTTTCTTCCCTCTCCAGAGGAGGGTCTGTTACATTGCCAGTAAATTTTCAGGAAGCAGCGCTAGCTGGAATTGTCCCAACATACTGAAAATATCAAACTGTAAGGAAAAGTGGAGAGATATTTTCCAAACAGTGAAATGGCTTCCTTGCCAAAATATTCTTCCAAATGGTCCATAAAAGAAAGCTATCTGCATATTATAGGAATTTAAAAAATGAATTTATTTAAAAATACCTGAAAGTCACATGGGAAATATTCCGGTTGAGAGATTAGTTACCGAAGAATAGAAAGGTTTGAGCAATTTTCTAACTCAGAATTGATCTGTGGTGTTTTAAAGGTATTAAATTTATTGCTTGTACATACAAGGTTTTCATTATGACAATATGGTTATTATTAATATACGACCTGGACAAAATACAAAATGAAGAATTTTGTGGAAAATGTTTCTTGGAACTGCATTATTTCATAAAATTGTTACCATCTTAATACTTAAACTATGTCAAACTGGAATGGTTAGAATATGTCAAATCTATTTTTTCCAGTTGAGTCCTTTTGGCCCTGCAAGAACCTTTTGTAAGAAGACTCCTTTGTTAAAGGGAAAAAAAAGATTATGCACCTATATCTAAGGTTCAACTGATAATTTCTGAATTCAAAACTTTGAGTTTATTGTATACACAAGGCCTTATTTGGAACTTTCCTGAGATTAGACTTTGAGCCAGGGTCTTTCACTTCCCAGATATCCTAGAAGTGGTTTCTAATAATCTATTTCAGCTTTCTGTCAGTTTCTGACACAATGAGTTAGTATGTCTGAGAGAACTGATGTCACTTGATACCAAATAAAGATGGAAGGCAGGCAACACTAGATAAACTCAAGTAACCAATTTTTCATTATAGTCTCTGATTATCACATATGGGAAAGCCATCAATAAATAAATGCAGTTTTTAAATTCCTATAGTGGGTTATCTGAAGGAAGGACAGTGTTTATAAATTAACAGAAAAGGGAACCTCTCTACCAAAAGCTTCAAGCTTCTGGAATGGAGATTCATGTTTAGCAATAAATAAATGTTAGAAAACAACAGTTCAGACAATTGTTTAAAAAACTCTGGTAGTGCAATGTTATGAAGAAAAGCTGCTCAGATCAGTACTGCTCTCATAGAATGACCTCCCATCTGCAGTAGACACAGTTATTTGGCCTTTAGTGACCAGAATACATTTGGAAAAAACATTGAGGTGACACAAATTTTAGTTGGACATTTTAAAGACAATAATTACTGGTAGTCCTTGACTTACGACCACAACTGAGCCCAACAGTTGTTAAGTGTAACATTTGTTAAGTCAGTTTTGCTTCATTTTACGACCTTTATTACCACAGTTGTTAAGTGAATCACTGCAGTTGACAAGTTAGTGAGCCAGTTGTTAAGTGAAATCTGGCTTCCTCATTGACTTTGTCGAAAGGTTGCAAAAGGAGATCACATGGCCTTGGGACACAGCAACGGTCATAAATATGAACCAGCCGCCAAGCATCTGAATTTTGATCACATGATCATGGGGGTGTGGCAAAGTTCCTAACCATGAAAAATGGCCGTAAGTCACATTTTTCAGTGCATTTGTCACTTTGAACGGTCACTAAATGAACTGTTGTAAGTCGAGGACTACCTGTATGTCTTTTGAGCAGTACAGAACAACAGAAAATATATTGGTAACTATTAGATCCTAAAAGGTTAGGTAAAAAGTAGTTTTAAAATACCATGAACCAAGTAAGAATCTGTTTCACTTGGCAGAAAAGTAGATGTTTTATTGAAGAATGACTTTATCACAATGTATAGCCAAGCAAGATGGAACTATACACAGGGCACATATATCACTAGGACACCATGCCGATATGGTGGCTACCAATATTATAGTTTTTATGACAAATGAACAGAAGGAATGATCATGATTCTGAATAGACTAGCCATTGACACGGGCAAATGTTGGCACTGGCTGGGAAACCAGGTAGATTAAATCCTAATAGATCAGAAAATAAATCAGCAAACAGTGGACAGAAGGATGAAATAGCTACAAAGTTGATAATGCCAAGGGAAATGAAACTAAATCATACTGCTTTGAATTGAACAAAAACTCCCACATGTCAGTATGTCTAATAGTGTTGTACTTCACTGCTGCAATCCTTTTTGAGGTTTTCCTAGATGCTATTACAATCTAAACTATGACAGCAGAGAAGATGGATTTGATATTCCTCTACTATATGAGACACAATGCTTTGAGGTTTTGCTATGTGCATTATTAGTAAGATTGCATACTCAGCATTCTAATGCCATAGTTGCAAAATGAAATTCAAAGCAGATTTATAGTCTCCACTTTGTTAATATATTAGACAACCATAGTATTATTTAAGGAAATCTAAACCAACTGATTCAAAATCAGCTCAAAGCACCTTCTAATATAGCTAAATAGAATATTTAATTTGGCAATACAACATTTCATCCACCCAAAGTGCATTTTATTATTCTCTAATCAAGAATTTTAGTTCAAATACATATCAGAAAATTGTATATTGATTCAAATACATTCAAATCAAATACATTGGAAAAATGTAGCCCAAATAGGCTAAAATCTGGCTCTAAGGTTTTCACTTTTTGCTAAATCCATATAGCAGGTTATTACAAAAGAGATACAGAATAGAATCTTATTAACATATTTATTTAAGAAGTGTAGAGTTGTGACAAATATTTTACCCATTGCCAACCATTATGCATGAATTTGCTAGAAAGAAAACCCTTGCTAAATTAAGTACTTTTGAATGGGAAAAAGTTGATTTCTTATTTCTTTCTTATTTTTATTTTTTTGCATCACACATAAAAGGTTTTTTTTTCAATTAATATTTCTGGCTACTCCAAAGGCATATACTGTATGCGTCCATTTTTAAAAATTGGCAAATAATAGTGTGTCCCCAATCTGGTATTTTTCGACTGAATTTTAGTGGCACAATCTTTGGACAGTGAGAATTGTGAAACAATGGGGTTCAAGAAATGTATGTGGCTGACAGCTTGTCTACTATTAACACAGAGGCATGCCCTACATTTTAGGAGGCACAATATGGAAATTAGGTCTGACAGTGATATATTCGAGGCCAAAGATCTCCTATAAAAGGATTTAATAGTATTTGAAGTGAAATCTTTCCAAAGAAACCCTTTTCTCCAGTAATATTTTACTGTTATTTTAAATGGAGTAATCTTCCAATCAAAACACCTTTAAAAAAACCCATAATCTAAAGCATTTTAAAACATAATTGGACAATATAGACAGTGTGCAAAGCACTGTTACTTTATTTTTGCATACAAAAACATAGTTATGCTGTTATTTCAAAACAATGACTGGGTAGTTTTGTTTGCTCAAATTTTCTGACAGTATTTCACATTGGATTTGCAAAAAAATATTAGTTACTGTATATACTCGAGTATAAGCCGAGTTTTTCAGCCCT
>JANHJO010004648.1:132374-147902 GCA_032468235.1 Pseudoxyrhopus heterurus | reverse complement strand
TCTCTGCTGTGGGGTTTCCTTTCCCCACCTCTTTTCCTCCTGCGTTTGGGCCACAACTTATGTATGCCCAGAACAACAGACGCGCGCGTTATGGGGAGTGGGATCCGGCATAAGACGGCGGATGCTTGCCAAACTCGACTTAGGCGTTGGGAGGCGGGGCAGCGGACTCGGAAGATGGGCCAGGGGGTGCCGGGATTGCCCCCCGCGATTGCCGCTTCTGAAAAATCGTCCTGGGGAAAGTCAAGGATGGGGGAATAGGAGGAGAGGGCAAGGACTGGCAAGAGCCAGGAGGTTATTCTTTAGTCTAAATCTTAGAGCTGGTTTTACGGTAGGCGATGCCTTGGCTATACCTCCGTGGAGAGGCAATAGATTTTTCTTTTAATTATGTCTCAAAAGTGCTTTTTTTTAAGAGGCAACTTCTGAAAGTCCAATTGCCTCTTGAAAAAAGCAGCTTTCAGACAACCATGACCTGGATGACAGAGAATCTCCATAGACACGTTTTAATTATGATTTGCTTTAAATTGATTTTGTAACATATGTACATCGCTTGTTTTATTTTATAGTGCAGAGTTACCTTGTGTGAGATAGGCAACCATATAAGTTTAAATAAACAAACTTAACCAAATGATCAGAGAACAGACAACTGGTCAAGCCATGGGTTCTCATACACTGTGAAGTAAAATACAGGAATTTGTCTAGCTCCTCTTGCAGCCAGCTCACCTTTCTCAGAAGACCTGTATATAGCATGGGTTAGGAGAGGGCTAAGAAAATACAGACCCCTGACATCCTGGACATAAACTGTTTCAACTCCCCCCCCCCATGCTGTTATAGGGCATTACATGCCAACACAAACACAGGGACAGGTTTTTCCTTTGTGCCATCACCTAATCCTCACAGCACTATGTCTAAGTATATTCACCCGTGTTATATAGCTCCAGTACTATTATTATCCTCATCTTCTCTATCCCCTATCCCCTCTTATTTGTATCATTATTACTACTCTGTTGCTTTAGATGTACACTGAGATCTCCACCAGAGACAAATTGCTTGTATGTCTAATCAAATGTTCTATTCTATTCCTGCATAATATTAGCAATTTTTCTGGGATTATAGGCTGAATAACTTATTTTTAATCACTGAATGTTAATGTATGGTTTTTGCAAAGATTATCAAACTTTGTAGATTTGTGCAAGCACAATTAGGATTGAAATTCAGAGTGAGTTTAAACAGCAAGCATGATCCACAATTTGAGAACCCTGCACTGCACTGAGCTATTAAAAAAGGTTAACATTAACTAAGCTTAGCATTGTTGCTGGCTATGTTGGCAACAGATCTTGGGATATATATTTTTTAACTGGCTGCTCAAGCCAGTGTTTTGCCAACACTGTTAGGTTTGGCCCAATCATGAAGTGTCTGGAAAGCCAATGGGGGCAGAGAGAGCAAAAAATCCCAAATGAACAGCAGGAGCAATTACTCTTTGGACCCGGAGGCTTTTCTGAGGGGGTCTGAAGTAGGAGTGGAATTGTCTCTGCCAGTGAGAGAAGTGCACAGAGGCCATAGTAGCTGTGAAGTTACAACTCAATGTTTGCCATGAAATGCATGGCAAGGGAATAAAATCTTCCACTTGACTGTGATCCTGCAAGTCAGAAGGGGTCAGAGACAGAGTCTTGGATCAGCAGGGTCAGTGACTGGAATGAGAGTAGATCTCCATGGCAAGATGTAATACTGGTTTTAATTAAAGCAGAGTTATCAGAAACAGGCGCAAAGACACAATATGAGAGACAGTTGTAGCAGTTAGATTTTATACTATGCTTATCTGAGTGGGCTGCCTGCTTGCCTCAAGTTGTGCAAGTAAAGAGTGCTGTTAATTTTGTAGGAAGAGGGTTAACAATATGTGTAATCAAGATAGGTGGTTTTGAGCTAAACTGTATTTTCCCTTCATGAGATTTCTCCCTTGTATGCTTTCAAGGAATTTTTACACTGGTATCCTAATGTAGTTTGTCCTGTTTTGACTTGGCACGTTTTTTGAGCTCAGCCATTGACGTGCAAACACGGTGGTTTAACACAGTGTGCGTCAGTTTTGTTGGGTCATGGGCTGTATCAGCTTTTCAAGAGTGTTGAACATATTGCAAATTAGCGGAAGGCACATACAAAGGTTTTATATTAAAAAAGATTTAACTTTTAAATTTTAGCATGATTATCCTCTTCCCTATAAAACTCATTTGATTCCTATGTTTAAAATAAAAAGTAAACATTGGTAGAAGCAAAACATTAAAATGACACACAGTATAAACAGTATAATAATCAATGATCTAATTCTAGCATGGCAATAACTTAAAGGTATGTATTGCAACTAATATAATAATTCCTCCAGCTTCATAAAAATCCTGAAGAAAGTAGCATTTTAAGGATCTTTTTGCATTTATCAAAGGTAATCAAGGAAGACTTGAGCCAAACAGTATTGGAGGGGAAAGCAGCCTGTCTGTCTATATCTGTCTGTGTGTCTGTCTCCACATGCACACACATTAAAATTTATATATATATTTATATATTAAAATGCTTCCCTCAGGATCTTTATGAAGCTGGAGGAACTATTATATCAGTTGCAATACTTAATACCTTTAAGCTATGGCCAGGCCAGGCCAGGCCTTTTTTGCCATACACATTCAAGGGGAGACTGATTTTAGGAACAGAAAAGTAGCATCTGATGTGTGATTTGTTATTTTCTGGCAACATAATTTGAAGAGTTGTAGTCAGCTACCCTGGCCTTCTGGTCCTCAGGATATAAGCTATGAACATGGTCAACTAAACCATAATTAAACCAAATCTAACATGCATCCTAGCTGAAATAAACTGAGGGCAGAGAAGCATATTCTGTTTTGTGCATGTTTAGTTCTTGTGTGAAAAGGAAAGATATTCAAGTGCTATAATTCAACTTATATCCTAGAATTCCCCGTTTCACTTCATCCTTCCCACAACTTCATCCATTTTAATTTTACCAGTGCATCTTTACTGACTTTGCAGCAAATTCCATGGATTTATCTAAACGGTAATGTTGACAGAACTTTTACAGCTGTCCAAAGTTTTTAACAGACATATTCTATTAACAGGTTTTTCATAAGATACCTTCCCAAAAAACCCTTGTATTTACCAACACACCCTATTTTCATCAAAATGTCAGATTCTTCTCCATTGAGTAGCTTAAATCTGTCTCCAAACAGGAAGATGACCTACTCAAGATTAAGCAACTTCTTAAACTCACAGTGGATCTCCGCACACTTAGCTCTTCCTTGGGCACTAGCCTAGTTGGCAGTTTTCTAACAAATTAACAAAAAGAAAGGCTAAAATGAACTAAAAATGCTGAAGAAATATACTGGGCCAATAGGGAGATTTCTGGGTGAAATAAATATGTGAACCTTGATCTAATGGAGGAAAATATTTGGCACCTGGAACAGCTGAACGTGATCGAAGATAAGCATTTTGCATACTTAAGTTTCCCCAAATGTATAGGCAGCTTAGAGTATTTGCATATTCTTATGCCAATCATTGGTAGACTGAGGAACTGTAGGCTTCTCTGCAATTAGATCATTTTGGAATTTTACACTGATTCTCAACAGTTCTGTTATTTTGTATTTGCAGGCATGGTTGCCTGGAAATAGACTCCATTTAAGTTTTGAATGGACATACATAGGATTGTGATTTTAGTTGCTAAATTTTGTAGTTCTAGTAGTGTTTTACTACTTACCTACGTTCCTCTCTTGCTACATATCACTGCAGATACATGAGAAATTGCCTTAGATCTATCATGCTTTTTATCCAGCTGAGTCTAATCAAATTAACAAAAATGCTAACAGGAAAGAACCTGATCTTTTTAGCTAGTTAGATTATAAATAAAATGTGCTCTGTTCCTGTGCTATGGTCCTTTCCTATTTCCTTTCTTTCAAAGTGGTTGGATACTGTGTGTACCTTGTACTTGTTTAACCAAGGTTTATTGAACAAACTGCAATTGAGAAGATGCGCACAACTCTCAAGCCTAGAATGTACTTGTTATTAGTCAAGGTCCCTTTTGACCATTCCCCAGCATCTAAGTTTTGAAGCCATTAAAGCAATGATTGTCATCTGATGCCTGCAAATAATTTTAATTATGTGTTATAATTAAGTGCAGTGGATAGTCCAAGTTCCAACATCATGAGAGAGAAAAAAGACATCCATATTTTACATTATATTTGTACATATCTACCTCCTATATTATCACTATAATCATTTTTAATCTAAAATAGTCTCAACTGCTGAAGCATCTAGTTTGAGCATGCCTCAGTTTTACAGTCCATTCCAAATATCAATTCTAATTTCTCCAAGTTCTCAAAATGTATTAAATTAATTGAGGTACCGGTGACTTCAGGCCCAGCCTGGACATAAATGTCCTTTCAGAGAAATACCTCAGGTCTTTAATTCCTCTTGAAGGAACATCGTCCAATCGCTCCTGACTATTATCAAGCAATCAGCTTAATAAAGAGGGGTCACCCAGCAGCTGTAACAATATAGTGGCTGGAAGGCAACCAAAAATAGAGCTATGTTGAGAATAGAGAGCTCATTATTTCAGCAAGGGGTGGGATAGAGATCAAGAACCCTATGGAAAAATTTTCCCTGGCAGGCAGTCTATCCCAAAATAACCTCTCAAGATTCACATAGCATTGATATCCTGCAGTTTTAATTCTCTGTTTCTTATTCTAGCCTCTCATGCTTTAGTTTTTCTTGTACTCAAGAATTACTATATGACTATTTGCAATATCTATCAAAATGGTATATGCAGTCTACCCTCCTTTAAGCTCTTAGGGAGACATAGTATACAAATGTTATGTCATCATGCCCCCATGTACAAGGTTTTAAATAACTTTCAGGAATGGGAAAACTCTGTTTTTGCACAGTAATCTATCCAAGTGTTTCTCAATCTTGGCACTTTAAGAAATGTAGGTTTCAACTTCCAGAATTCCCCTGTCATCATGATTGGCTGGGGAATTCTGGGAGTCAAAGTCCACATATTTTAAAGTTACTAAGATTGGGAAATCCTGGTCTATCTTGTATGGTTCTTTTAGTAATATTAATCACTAGGAGGCAGTATGTGACTCATTTCATCATTACCAGGAATCATCAGATGTTAGTAGCCTGAGTTGATTCTATGGGATTCAAATCCTTTATTAGAAATGAAACTCACAGACTGTTTCTCTTATGGTATGGCTATATACACCATGTTAACTTTAGGAGCTATCTAGATCCTGTTGCTCGTCCTGCAACATTTTCCTTCCTGAGCATTATAGTAACAGTCAAAGTTAAGTTTATTTTTATATTGCTTTTAGGCAACTCCTAAAAGCTAAATCAGGGTTAGATTTGCTTAGCATTAGGATGAAAGACCCCAGGAAATTCCAGGACTGTGGATTAGAATAGCAAGTGTTTTTAAAAGTCATTCTAGAAGATGACAATGGCTATAACATTTTCAAGAAAATCAATGAAATCACCAGACTGAACACAATTTGAAGAGGATTTTACATTTATTTTTCAGTAATTACTTTAGAGAAGAGCGTCCAATCTTGGCAAGTTTAAGAGTTATGGATTTCAATTCCCAGAGTTGAAGACTGGCTGAGGAATTCTGGAAATTGAAGTCCACAGGTCTTAAAGTTGTTAAGGTTGGACACCCCTGCTTTAGTGGTTTCACAGCAAATGTGCAATGCCATTTCCAGGGGGAGGGTCAGAAATAGTCAAAATGGTGACCACCATTCCATTGAAGCCATGCATCTTTTTATAAACTTTTCACATGCAATGCCCATGCAAATGGACAATTTTGAAGTCATGGCCACAATCTTAACTTTTTTTTTTTAAACAAATCCCTTCCTTTGTAGAAGTCAGATCCCACAGTCAACCATTATTATAAAAATGAATCCCTCCGTAAGGATCATCTGATATGTAAGACAAGAGTGGAAGGAAATGGCAGGGAGGGGAAACAAATTAGAGAGGTGGAGGGAGATTAATTCTCCCAATCAGACCATCAGAAGCTAGTCCAGAAGCAAGTTTTCCTGAGCTGATAATGATGGGTTTAAAAAAGAAAGGTATGATTATATCTCAACTCATATAAATCTGTCCTGCTGCAGGGATTCATGCAACCAGTCTGATGGCATGCTAGCTTTGCAGATCCTGTGAAGATCCTAATGCAGGGGTGTTAAACTCAAGGCCCAGGGGCTGGATCCTGCCCACAGGGCCGCCCTGAAAACAGCAAAGGACTGGCCTGTGGCGCCTCTGCCAGTGAAAATGGAGCTCAGGAGGGCTGAGGGCACCATTTTCACTGGCAGAGGGCTGCAGAGGCCATTGCAGCTGAAAACGGAGCCCAGGATGTTGAGCTGGCCACACCCATCTCGGCCACACCACCCCTGGCCCCCCGAGGTCAAACACAATCTTGATGCAGCCCTCAATGAAATTGAGTTTGACACCCCTGTTCTAACATGTATCACAATAACAGATGAGTTTATCTTAGAAAAGCCCATGTTTTCCTAGGTATGATAATCTTCTAACCTAGCATATAGTTACAAGTCCAAAATGATCATCCAGCAACTTAGGTTAAATTTAGGAGGAGGGGCAGCAGCATGAGTCCAACATTTTTGTCTGCTCCTAGCATTCATGCTTTCAAGGGGACATCAAAGCAGATCTCTACCTTGTGAACTCTTGGCAGGTATGGAATTTTTAATGTGTGTTTTCATGGAGATGAGTTCATTCACAAAATGCGTAGACCTACCTTGAAGGTTTTTACAACTCAGTTTTGATAGCTTAAAAACAATTACTCTTGGATGCGTAACCAAGCACAACATAGCTACATTACAAAACAATAAATTGGGAATATTAAAGGATAAGCAGCTAAAAGCATCCTCTGAAAATCCAGTACTTGTCATTAGGATCTTGCCCTTAAACAAAGTTCACTCATTTGAACACTCTCTTGTTGAAATTCCTTGATTTCTGTTTCTCCAAAGTTCATCTTCCTCTTCCCTGATGCCCAGGGCAAGATGTTTTTAGCACAAGGGACATTGTATCTGGGTTGCGGAAACATAGATAAGACAGAGAAACTGAGATATAGAAAATGTCCTTTGTTACCTTTTAGTTACCTGATCACAGAAGTCAGGACTTCTGTGATCAGGTAGCTCTACTTTAACCTAGTACAGATAGCCCTCGAGTTACAACCACAATAGAGCCCAAAATTTATGATACATTTGTAAAGTAAGTTTCCCCCATTTTATGACTTTTCTTGCCACAGTTGTTAAGTGAATCACTGCATTTGTTAGTAACATGATTGTTAAGTGAACCTGGCTTTCCCATTGACTGCTTATCAGAAGATCGCAAAAGCTGATCATATGACCCCAGGACACTATAATTGTCATAAATATGAACCACCTGCCAAGCATTTGAATTTTGATCATGTGACCATGGAGATGCGGCAACAGTTATAGGTTTGAAAAATGCTCAAAAGTCACTTTTTTCAGTGCCATTGTAACTTTGAATGATCACTAAATGAACTGTTATAAGTTGAGGACTACCTGTATCTGAATTTTCTAAACAAACTCTTCTCTCCATGTGATCCATATATGCTCAACAATGATACCAAAAGGGCTTCTGAATAATGCATATTTTTAAAGGTTTAATAGCTTTGCAATATTACCACATGCTTTATTTTATGGGTTTTAGAGGTGAGAAATTAAATTATAACAATTCAAGCTTGTGACTGGGTAACTTCTCTCAGCTTGGCATATGAAAATAAGGACAGCTTAATTTGTGTTTTTTAAAAATATCTTATGGTTTGCATACCTTCTCTAGGGTAAGTGAAGGTTTTCCAAAAATATTAGAAGGAATAATATAACTCGAAGACTGAATAGAATCCCTCTGTTCATAAGTCAGAGTCCCTCTGTGAGGGAGGTAGATGGTTTTAAAAAATGATAAGTTAAAATAAGTACAATAAGCAAAAACTAAACTGAAACTATACTTCTTTAGCTTGCAAACAGAGTCACATACACTATATAATTCAAAGCTGTTCAAACAGTTCTCTGCAATCATTTCATAAGTCACAATTTCTGCAGGTCAAGTCATTTTAACGTAAAGCAACATCAAAAGCCCTGTTCCCACAACACATTTGACCAGTGTGTGTATTTGTGTGTTGTGAGAACATCAAAAAGGTTCAGTTGATCCAAATAAATAACTAGGAGCTAAATTTAGATCCAAGCAGATTTAATCATGCTGACAGTAAGCTAGATTTTGGGATTTTCTGAACAGTTGTCAATTTTGTACCACTTCTCCAAGAAAAAGAGCAGCTGAAAAAGCAAGCTTCTTGATGGCAAACACCAATTGGGACTGGTGATCAAATTTGCTGCCTGCCTCTTCAGAAGGAGCTAGTGACAGAATGAAGACTGGCCAGGACTTCTGAGGTATCAAGTACATTTTGAGGGAATTGAGAGGGGACACTGTATTTTCAATAGGATGACTTCTGATGCAGTGAGTGCTGACAGAATTGCTGTTGATATTTGATTCAGAGCCATTCCTTGCACTGGATTAAAATACCACCCACCCATCCTTGAATCAGCCAGCAACCATCCATGCCTAGCATCGCAAACACCCTATCCGCCCAGACATTATTGGTTGCCAGGACATAGTTCAGCTGTGGTTAGCTGCAAGTGGTAAATGGCTCCCAGTGACTGACTGATGTGCTTTTTTTAAACAAATAAGTCAATTCCTGGATCACACATTGTGAAGCAAAGGAGGCTTATTTTGGCATACTATGATAAGTGAACCAAGCCTAAATGTCATTTGGCCCTCTGTTATCTAATCTAATTTCATGCTTCTAGCTGGGAGCCAGTGTGGGGTTTGTGGTAGAACAAAAAAGATACCCGTACATTCTTTGGGGTGAACTATTTTGGAAAGGAATTTGCCTCTACTGATCCCAGCACAGTCCAATTCAGAAATGCTACAGGATTCTTTTTAACAAGCTGGAAGGGAGGAAGGCACCTTCTTCAAATCAGAGACTGTTCTCAGCTTATATTAGCATTGGGCTAAACCGTGGAGTTGTGGGGAAGCTAATGTTTGGGGTGGCTGTATGGATCCTAACCAAGGACAGAAGCAACCTAGAACGAAGGAGAAATTTCCTGATAGTGAGAACAATCAACCAGCGGAATGGCTTTTGCCATCCCTAGAGGCTTCCAAGAAGAGACTAGACAGCCATTTGTCTGAAATGGTATAGGGCAGGGGTGTCAAACTCACGGCCCGTGGGCCGGATATGTCACGTGCTGGCCCCGCCCCCACCCAGTTTAAAAAACGGGGGGGGGGGAAATCCCGATATGTCACATGACACTGCTGTGATGACGTGAGTTTGACACCCCTGGTATAGGGTCTCCTGCTAAAGCAGGGGGTTAGACTAGATGACCTCCAAGTTTCCTCTGATGTTCTGTGTTTATGTTCCATACTACTTCCATATGTTTTTCATATTCATTTTTTGCAGTAGATGTTATATCACAATTTTCTGTTGTTGTTTTTTCTGAATGTCTCTGCACTAATTACTTTGAAATCCTATTCCCTTCTTCATCTTTTGTTTCAGTCTGTGAATACATTCTTAGGGTGAATTTCTGGCTGTTTTGGTTTTGGTTTTTCACTTGCCTTTCAAATTTTAGAAAGCATGCAAGATGGGAGAGATTACCCCACAACAGACGTGGAATTTGGCACAGGCCAGGCGTGTAATTTCTGTCCCTTCAATTGTTATGCCAATACATTTGCACACCTTTTCACTCATTTTCCTTGCTCTTCTTAGCTATTTCCAGGGCAGGCAGATCCCTCCGCCCTGGGATTTTGTTGGAGAAACTTAATACACAAATGATCACTTTTGAATATCTTCTGCTCCAATTTCTGCAATTAAAAGGAGCAATTCCACCCAATCTATAGGAAATTCCATCTCGAAATTTGAAGGCAAGGTTGAAAATCCAAGCAACATGCGTCATACATTGCAAAGTAGCTGTCAGCCCTTCCCATTTGTTTGTAAGAACTGCTTGGATTTTATAGGCAGCCATGTCCAAATAAGGTACCAAAATGAAGGGGTTCAGACGTTGACATAAATTACATCAGCCAGATCTGGCTTTGCTTTAGCTACTGGTTCTGACAGCCTTATGGCTTTCTGCCTTTTCTTTCAGCCAACAGAGCAAGAAGCCTTCTCTCTGTGCTGTCTCAGCACCTTGATACCACACAGTATATGTGATTTTTTTTTCAGTAGCACCCAGTTTTAATATATATTGGGTTTTTTTTTTACTTCTTCTGGCCATCTTATATACACAGCATTAGTTTCCTTAGTAATTACTTGGCTGCCTTTCCGAATTATTAACTTTTGAGGACAAGACACACTTTTTATGGGCTTTCTGGCACAGCAGTTCATCTCTTCTTTCCGGCCTAGTTAGAAAATATGCCTAAGGCTGAAGTGGAGAATTGGCAGTCCTCTGGTACTACGAATCTTATACATCTCAGCTGGCCTAGTCATTGTAATCAAAAGTGATGGGGCTAGAAATTATACCTCAGTAATATGCAATGGGCCTCAGATTCCCAAACTCCAACTTTTACTTAGTAAAATCATACATTCAGGCTTCCTAGTTTCAGATCTGAATCTATGATTTCCTCACTCACTGCCTTAATCTCTGGACACTATTCACTTTCCAAAATATTCTGGATTCTATGCTTCTCATGGCATTGAAATCAAATATAATCCCATTCTACCTTTGCCAAAGACAGAGATGTCTGTAGAGTTAAAAAAAAAAACCCAAAACCTCAAGATGGCAGTTGCAATGGTATGATTGAAACCCTACCTGTTTTTTATGCCCACCAGATGATGGACTTTTAATTACATTTACTCTGTGAACCTCCAGAAATCCCTGGCAGACTGTGAAACTTTAGAAACGTAAAGGACTGGGTTATTTGTGAGACCTCTAATGTCCGTTTTTTTCCTGCTCATCTCAAGAGGTCTGGCAAGATGACCACGTTCCAAATCTCTTTTATTAAACTGCAGCATCTAATAGGATCTAGGAAATATGCCTCCTCTCTTCCAGAATCTGCCCTTTGAAATAACATTCCCCATCCCAAAATTGGATGGTCCCAACCTTGCTGGCCTTTCATAAAGTGCTAAGGAATTGGCTGTTCCCCTGACCATAAAGTGAACCCCTTTTAAAATGGTGTTTGTTTGCTCTTCCCTATATATTGTTCTGTGTATGAAATGCTCTTTTAATTTATTATTGATTGTCGGCTGCCCTGAGTTAATTGGGCAGCCACTTAAATCCCTATAAGCAAATGAACAAACAAATGAAAGAAGATAAAATGTGTTTCACTGGATCACATCCTGTATCAGGATTTTCAGATTTAATAAGTCAATTTTTGTAAGACCAACTTTCCTTGAAATTAAACATACACCTCCTCTTTGCCCAATTTCTCTTTATTCTGTTTGTATGTGTGTGTGTGTGTTATAATTTTAAAGTTTTCAATCTTAACAATATTAATTTGTAAATTTGGTTTTTAATTTTGTGGAACGCTGCCCAAAGTCAGTTGAAGGCGAGATGGGTGGCTTTATAAATATGATAAATAACCAGCCCTGCAAACCTAACCATGATGCAGCCTGTGAAATTGGCATGGATAGGAAAATAAGACAAACAGTAACTTGTTCAAGGAGCAGCACCACTGAGCTTCAAAGGGAACAAAAGCCTTGTGGTTAGACCACAGACCTCAGAAACTGTAAATTTGGCTTCATCTGTCAGTACCTAGCTTTGCCACAGATTTCTCTATGCAGTGTGGAGTCAAGAAAACCCACTTGGGCCTCAATGGAAGCACGAGGGGAGATGTTACACTCTGAGATGTATACCTCCCAATGGGATGGGCTATAATTGGCCAGTCTTAAGTCTGCCATCTCTTGGGAGGAAATGGGTTTCAACTTTAGGCAAAGAGACTTTAACACACCATTGCACACCATTGCTTGCACTACTGCTTGTGACCTTGCCCTCTTCTCCTGAGTTCATTTCATATTATCATTACCGTAAGAAAAGGGTGAGATAAGAACTGTTCATTTGTGAAATAAATGACAGAAAGAAGTGGGGAGCACAAATCCAGGTGCTTTGAGTATTGTTCTTGATCCCACTGTTTCTCAGAATTAGTCTTGAAAACAGCGTAACTGCTTCTGAAGGAGGCTAGTTGGGCTTCCTTGTGCCGTTCATTGGCCACTGCGAGAGCAGACTGCTAGATGGGCCAGGGACCCAATCCAGCTGGGCATTGCCAATGTTCTAATAAAAAGTCTTCTATTCAATATCCAACATCTGCACCTCAAATGATTAGTTATCAGGACTGTGAAAGGAAAAACTTCACCTAGAGAAAATGCAGAGCCAATCTAGAGTAGATAATACTAGGTTATTTTGTCAAGCTCTATGTTTAGTTGCAAGTATCATCTATGCTTGAAATCATTACGTGATCTGATGCAGTCGGAAGAAGCCTAATGTCGAAGACAGGGCAGCTGAAGCAGGAAAAATAGTATCACTGCCCTTCATTAATTATAACCTTCTGAACCTGGTATCCTCCAGGTATGTTGGACTTTAATGCTCACCCCCACCAACTAACTTGTTTACCAGCTAGCTGGAGCAAATGGCTGTTTGACTCCTAGAGAAATAGGCACCAAGACAACCATTATTTTCAGAGTGCTAGAACTCCTATGGCTTTTAAAGTCATTTACAGGAGGCAGGAAAGCTTTCGTATAGCCAACATTTTAATGACTTGGACACAAGCAGCTGGATCTGTTTGTAGATCAAATATGCCCTGGGAGCTGCCTGCTTTGTTGTTTGTTGGGCCTAAGCCATTGAAGCTGCTTACTTGTTCGATTACATGGACTACAGCAGGGTGACCCGATATGCTTTCAAGCTGCTGTTGCAGCTTGTGAAAATAAGACACTCAGTGGCTTTCTATTCCTTAGAAGTTCAGTGTCTTCCAGCTCTAAAGACCTATAGTGGTGGCTTTATGAGTCTGCTACAGCAGAGTCTCTTGGGGCTTTCATAAAGCAAATTCATTGTGTCATTTTTTGTGGACTTTGTCAGATAAATGAAGTTGGCAGAATAGATATTACTGGTGAAAGGGGCATGATTAGCTGCACAATGAAAGAAAGACAAATATTAGAAGGCTGGCCATTTTTTAAGTCGGGCTCCTACAAAGAAGCTTCCAAATAAGTTTTTCAGTATGCAACCACATAGAAGGGCATCCCTATCACTTCTGTCCTTTTTTTAAAAAGAAAAATCTACAGAATGTACCTTCAATGTACCTTCAAAAAAATTGATTGAATTCACAAGATGTTTAAATCTTATCCCAAGCTAGCAGTATACATGTGCTCTGTTTACTTAATACAGTATGGAATCCTTGATGCCTTCTGATCTCAGCTGTAAGCTTGCAGGCGTTTCATTACTCATTAACAGAGCAAAACCCACATTAACTTGTACCCATGGTATCACCTAGTTGGATAATGAATGTCTGCAAGCAACAATCAAGCTCCGAGAGCACCAAGGATTTCACTGGGAAGGATGCCTGTTGAAGACATCTATCTTGGAAGATAGATGGTAGCAGTAGAAACTACCAAGCTTCTACTCCAATGCAAGAGGCAAGGGCGAATACCCTGACAGTTTGTAAGAGAGTTCTCTAGGCCTCTAACCTATCACCTTATGGGTTCAGCCCTGCTTGCTACAGCCAGGAAGTTTCCAGTGGATGCATTCCAGGCTATGGACACTGATCCATTCATAGCCACTCCCTAAAGTTCATCTTTATATTTAGTCTTCTATTTCTAACTGCTATTTTGCACTAATAACAACAGCAGGAATGTAAACCTATAGTTCCAATTACATCCAAATTAGCTAGAAAAAAATAGGTCATAGGGAGAGATGATGCTCTTATTTCAGTCTCTTAACTACAAAACAGTTAAGTGAGTTAAAGGGCTCTCTGTGTTAAAGTTATATGTTTTATAAAATGCAAATAACATCAGCATAGGAGGGGGGATTATTAAAACACAAGCAAAGCGGAGGGGAGTTTAATCAGCCCATTCTATTGTCTTGATGGAAATCACATATTTGAAGCTGATCTCGCAGATAATGCAGTGATACCTATTCCAGTTTTTCTTCAAAATAAAGAGCTATTTATTGTTGTAATAACTGTCTGGGAGAAAGCATTGCCTTCCCACTGCAAACTTAATAATCATCCCTCAGCTTCTGTTTACATTTTAAAGTTAATATTAAAGAATAACTTACTTAAGAATGTAAAGTTATGCCTAACTTTATCTGTTCATTCAAGTCCTTAAGCATAAAGAAATTAGGTGGGAGAGGACTATTTATGGGGATTATCACTTCTTGGCCCCCCTTCCTGTCCTTTGCCAACTCAATACCCTGTATAATCACAAGTCCCATGATGCCCAGCCTATATAAACCTTGCAGATGCTGGACCACATCAAATGGTGGTGAACAATAATATAAGCTGGGGTTAGGAAAACCCACAATAACACTCTTGACGCTGTTTTCAGAACCACCCATGACCAGAAAAAGAAGGAAGATCTATTCTCAATATGAAGTTTCTCTTTCAAGCAGCTTTTCTTTTTCCCACCAACATTTGGTGTCGTGTTTCATTCTGCTCCAAAAATTGAAACCCTCAGAGTTTCCCATAATGTAAAACAATCAAAAACTGGAGATGAACAGAATGCCAAGATACAGTTTAAAAACAGGGCTATGGCCCTATTTTCCAGGCTGTTTTGATGCCTAATCCATGAGTTTGGAAGGCATAATGTTATTTTATTTCTTTCCATCATTTATTAACATATCCAAGGACAAAAAAAGAAAAGAAATGACTCCCACTTTTGAATACATTCATTTCATTCATTCAAGGCCCAGGGTAACACAGTAATTTCCTGCATCTGAAACGTACCAATTGTAAAATTAGGAGGCAGCACAAGTGGGAAGATCAGTAAGTAAGAATAAGAGACAAAGTCTACTGCCAGGGCTTCCTTTGTGATATTCCCATTGGCCTCAGGTCGGCTTTTATGGGGAACAAGACTACTAAGCAATTTGCATTCTTATTCTGTTATCATGTTCAGTCTTTATCCTGCCTCTTTCTGTTGACTTGGGATGGGTCTTAGAATTGCAACAAAGCAAAATTGCATAATAAAAAATGAACAGGTAAAGAAAGTAAGTAGTTAAATTAATTTGTATATTCATTTTATTTATTTATTATTTTTTACTTATTTGAGCTGGTGTTTTGGGACTGGAAACTGTGACTGTGAGTTCTAGTTTTGCTTTAGGTATGAGCAGTGGTGGGATTCAAATTTTTTTACTACCTACTCTGTGGGCGTGGCTTGGTGACCATGTGACTAGGTGGGCGTGGCCACGTGACTGGGTGGGCGTGGCCATGTGACTGGGTGGGCGTGGCCAACTCAACATTTCTTTGACCTAATTACAGTTTTTA
>JANHJO010004648.1:54147-67866 GCA_032468235.1 Pseudoxyrhopus heterurus | reverse complement strand
AAGCAGTCACCATGCTTCCAGTGTCTTTCTTCCCACTTGGAGCAGAACCCAAAAGGATATTTCTTCCAACACAATGATCAGATGCTGGGCGGGAAACAAGTCATTTCTGTCATACCCTGCTTATCTGTTTGGCTGGATGAAGAACCTTACTCTGGACCCTTGGAACTAAAAAAAAAAACAATTTCTGTGATTTTATAACGAACTAATCCAACTTGATAGAGAATGTTTGGATGAGAAATACTTTGGGCACAATGCTCTTACTGCCGAATTGGGAAGGAGGCATGATTCATGCAAAATGGCTGAGTCATACTTCTTGGCAAGGAAAGCAGCTTTCCCAGAGAATGGAGAGGGCACTCATTAATGAGCTCACAGTATTTTAACAGATGCCCTGTTCTCGTTAAAAGTCAACATTAATCATAACACTAGCCTACACTAAGGAAACGGATCTTTGGTCCTGTATCTATAAGGAAATGCTAAACATAAGGAGACTGCATCCCTGGACTGCAAAAATTTGGATGACCATCAGAGGGAAGCAAAGAAAGAGCTCCCTTTGTTGCTGTTTAGTGATGATTCTGCATTAAATGGTCCTTTTGCAACCTCAGGATGGTGTACTAACATGGATGCACTGCATTGTTGGTGTTGGTGTTAGTGATGGTGGTTCTTCAAGTCAGCATTGTCTCTGGATATGTCCTTGCAGCTTTGACAAGATTTTAAAATTACAGAAGTGACTGGCTCAAGGTCACCTAATTGGATTTGTACCAAAGGCAGGATTAAAATTTGACTCTCCCAGTTTCTAGCCTGATCTCTTAACCATCACATCAAACAGGCTCTTTACTTCTGCACTGCTGGATCCCAAATCCATTTATTCCACTAGAGGAATAGAATGGTTATATAAATGTTGATATCTAATTGGAGTTCACACTGGTGCCTCCCTGCCTCATTATCCCCATTGTGGGGATAATCACACAGTTCATGTCCTGTTTATTTCCATAGCCGGTATTATGACCTGTCTACTATTTTATTATTAAAGTTAGAATAAGAGGAGGAAGGAAAAGATGATGGTTGTCATGGCCCCATATGAAGAAGATTGCTTAGAAGATGGATCAGGTGATCCAATTTAGCCCCAGCATAGGCTCTAGATCAGAGCCCTCTGTTCCAGTTTTAATCTAGCCTCATCAAAACCCAATTAACATAAATTGTACTATCATCAGATTGAATACCCAAAGATTGAATACCAAAGCAAGGAGCACCTTGGGAACAAAAATTTACTTGAAAGGAGCACAGTATATCTTGATAGCTTTGCGACCAAGGTTTCAAGAGTACTAGTTACGAGTAGGTTAATGATAGGATGACTATAGCTTCTTGTATAACCCCTCTACTTGAAGCAGTATCTAAAATTTGTAATTCTGTGCTATTCTTGTATCTTGATTCTTATCTATCTTATAGACCTCTCTGGAGTCTTGGATGTTTATTTTCTGGAATCTAACCTTTGCTCACTTCTTTTCATCTTTTGTAACCCTAACTGGGACAAAGACTAATTTGACTTCTGCATCCGCTTACTGATTATGCTACATCATACTCTCGTTATATAATTATTGTGGATTTTCATTTTAGCATAGATAAAAATGCCTTTAGTGGTCCAATTTCAGAATTCAGGACAGAACAGTGGTACAAAAGCAGTACATAAAAAAATAGACTGAAAATCCTATTCTGAACCGAAAGAAAGACCAACTCAAGCAACAAAGCCTAGTGACATATTACTACGTATATAGTTTCCATGCATTTAACATTGCAGAGAAATTACTTTTGAAGAAACTTTGATTGGAACTCTCTATTAATTCATTCAGTTTTGTATTTAGCAGAGCATAAATATTTGGGAAATACCAACCCTTTAAAAGTATCTAAAGACAACTATTAAAAGACCCAAAGCCATAAGAAAAAATAATTTAGAAAAGTATGTTTTGTAATAGAAACGTGATACAATGGTTAAGGCACCTGGCTAGAAACTAGGAGACAGTGATTTCTAGTCCTGCCTTGGGCACAAAGCTAGAAAACTGCAGGGACTTGAAAACATGATAGATAGATAGCTATAGTGGTGGGATTCAAAAATTTTTACTACTGGTTCTGTGGGCGTGGCTTGGTGGGGGTGGCTTGGTAGGCATGGAAGTGGAAGGATACTGCAAAATCCCCATTCCCTCCCCACTCCTTAGCCTTGTAAAATGGAAAAAAACAAAAGGAGATTTCTTCCAACAACCAGTTCTCCAAATTGCTCAGAAAGTTAACAACTGGTTCTTGCGAATAGGTGCAAACTGGTTGAATCCCACCACTGGATAGCTAGATAGACAGATAGACAGGTTGCATCTTCAGTATGTTCTCTTTGTGGCAGAGGATAGAAGAAGAAAGAACGACAGGGGAAGAACCTCAGAGTCTCAGAATTCCAATCAGAGGGAAGCAGAGCAAAAATAAAGGAGTTGCATCTTTGCACTTTCCTTCTAGAGACCAACAGGATGAAAAGTGCAAAGGTTTTTTTTGCTTCTGGCATTTCATTGCCAACAAAAGTGTTCTCAGCCCACTTCCTCCTTAAACTGCTGTCAGAATGTTTGTATGATCCATAATTTCCTTAGAAAATGCTGTATGCCAACTGGTTGTTCCCTTGAGTTGGTACTTTTTAATCCTCTTTACTGCCACATCTAATTAATGAGCAGAGTCCTGTTATCCTTTGTGCAGCAAACCTACATGAGCGTTTCCTAATTTTCTTCCAGATACTTCAATTCAAATGTTTTCCAGCTGGGTGTTGCCCAGATAAATTAGACAAGTGTACTTCAGTAATTGTCCAGTCTTCTGAGCAAAAGCAAAGGGGAACTTAAATTCTGATTTCTATAAATTATCTTCCTTGTCAAATTAAGATTGAGATCTCACAGACAGCATTTACCCATTTTCACTCTTTTTTTTATCACAAAGCTTAGAAAGTTACTTTTGAAAATGGAAAGGGTCTCAGGATGTTAAGCTGTGCCATTATGTCTTAAAAAAACCCCAAAGGACACATATACAGTAGCCCCATCACAACAGCAAGATCTTGCTTCTAGACCAAGACACATAAGAAAACAAAAAACAGAACAGAAACTGCATATACAAGGAATCAGGAAATTTTTCCAGCTTCCATTCATTCCTGAATCTCTCCAAAGAGTTAGCAACCAACAAACAAATGATTACAGTCACCTTTAAAAGTATTGTTGCTTTCATAGTCAAAACAAGAACAATCAACATTTTGTATGATCCAAAGCCTTATTTTTGCTAAATAATAAAATTGCTGAGATGCTGTGTCTGGAAGCAAGATTCAGGGTTATATGATATATACAGTATGATCAAGAGAAAGGTTAGATAAAGAGCAGCCTGTGTTTTCCCCAGTTCTTGGCAGGTTGGTAACCAATTTGTATGTTAAACAGAACACTCCCACATTTCTTATCCATGTTTGATGAAAAATGGTCAAGACAATCCTCAAGAGAAAAAAAGAGAAGGGGGGGGATGATTCTTTTACTCACCAGAGGAAAGGTAGATTTGGAATGAGGGGAAGTGTGCATCTAGAAAAAAGCAATCATGATTACAAATAAGCATCTGGAAACTGTTTTCAAGAGACTTCAATAATACATATACAGGATCTTGTAGCTGATTCCAGCCCAAAATGACCATGTGTTTCTCCCTAGTATCTTCATTAAAACATCAACATAGCTCACTGCTTTGAGTTATTGATAAAAATAATAATGGTGGGATAATAATAAATAAAATGAAAGGAGTGAAGAAATTGGAATTTCCTGCTAGCAGGAAAGCAACGATTTGACTAATTAAAGCTGTCCTTTACAACTGAGGTATGAATCATGGGATCTGGGATCTGAATGTTAGAGTCCAAATTGCCAATGATATAGTCATTGTTTGGTTATAGCTGTTGCAAATTCTATTGAGGATTTTAGCTTCAGATACCCAAATGCCATCATATTGGAATTTTTCTAATCTACCAATCTAAACTCATATTCTTAAAAGAAAAAACAAAACACTCTTCTATTGGGCCTACATGATACCTAGAATGATCTCTTTTTCTAGGAAAAAAACATGCAAAGTTTGAGTTTCCTGGTTTTAAAAAACCCTCAAACTTGTATACTGCTATTTTTAGAAACTTGGGAAGTTTTGTAACATTCTTTTTGTTCTTACCTCCTTCAATAATATGCATTATGAACAAGTTTGGCTATCTGACTGGTCTCACTGATCACCTAATTCCAGATTTTTTTTATGAAGACAACTATCTAGTTCAAAACTAAATTATTGGCTGACCTCACTTTACGTATGCTTCCATAGTGAAAACTGCCTGTGTACTTTTACTCTCTTTTTTATTCTCAAATCACTTACTAGTTCATGAGAATATTTGTCTTATTATTATTCCCAATGCTGCTTGGGAGCCTCTAACAAGTAACATTGTCAAATACTTTTTAGAAATCTTTGCATCATTCCTATATTACATTTCTTACTAGTGGGTTAGAATTACATTTGCTGAAATTATGCTACTTCCTCTAGCATAGTTATGTTGGAAATATATGCTCAGGACAAACTGAGCTTTGTGGTGGTAATGGAGCATATTATCCTGAATAGTCATAGTGCTTTTGAGCTTCATGTGTATTTCTCTGCAATTTGAGTTTATGAAGATAATTGCAGGTCGGTTTCAAATTCCTTTCTAAGATATAGGGATTGGAAGCATGGTAAACAGAAAAGCGCATTGTTCTGAATAATATCACATCCTTATTCCTCCCTTTGGAAAAAAAAATGGTAACAATGATCAAGCAGACATGTGAACACGAAATAAGGAATGTTGTATTGAGCATATGTGCTGTATTTAAATTCAGTATTTTAGCATTCAGCACGGTTCTGTTCATTACAATCAAGAGAAAGAAAAATGAATGGATGACAGAATGTACAGAATGTACCCTCTGTTATTGAACTACGAGTGCCCTCTTAGACAAATGTATGGGGAAAACATGATAGAGGTTTATAACATAATAAATGGCAGAATAAATAAGACTCAAGAATTATCTTTGTTTCTTTCTTTTAATTCCAGTTGGATTTCCAGAAAATAGATCAGATCATCTTTTATCCAGTGGCATGATTTGTTAGAATGTTATGATGTGTGGTGGATATTCTGAATACTTAAAATTAGACAGCGTCGAAGAAAAGGACAGCAGAATGAGCATCCAATATAACTCTAAATGAAATATAATCTCCCCAACCGGATGCTTTTCAGATACCTTAGAATAAATGTCTCAGAATTCGCTACTAGCAATCTCTGGCTGGGAATGGCAAGTTTCTGACCAACCCATCCTATCAGTTGGAGAATTCTGATAAACTACTTGAGAGGCCGGGTACCTCTGAATCACAACTAGTGCGAAGAAAGAAAACAGAAAAGGACGGCTGTTGCCATTAAATCTTCTATTTCCTGCAGGAGAAAAAGGGCTGGGGTTAATAACAAGATTAATAACTAACTCTTTGGTTTAATGGAACGGGGCATTTGCAAGGAGTGTCTCTGTGTCGTGTACCCCAAACACTGTCTCTCTCACACACACCTTCTCCCCCCACCCCATGATCACCAATTGCAAGTCCGAGGGTGTCTATCAGGCTCAGAGGCGCTCTCCGCCTTTCACAGCAGTTACCTCCGCCTGCCTCTTATTCATGCAGAGGAGCAGGCGGGGGTGAAAAGCAAGCCGGCGAAGCGAAGTATCCCAAGGCAGGCGGGGGTCTAGGAGACTGCCTTGGTCCAATGGCGTCTCAGCACTCGGCGCAAACAGCCAATGATGAGCCAAGAAGGCGGAGCTCACGAAGCGGTGGGAAGGCTGCAGGAGTTCAGAGCTGGCATTGCTTATCTAGCTTGGCTCGGGGTGAGCCAAGCTGGAGACGAGCGCGGCTCGCTTGGCGGGTTCGCTGTCCGTGGTACTGAAAGCGCGCCCACTCTCCAGCCCCTGTCCTACTGGCGGCCGCTGAACCCGCGGCTCGAAGGCGTCGAGAAACCCCCCATGGAAGAGATGGAAGAGGAGCTCAAGTGCCCGGTATGCGGCTCCTTCTACCGGGAACCTCTAATCCTACCCTGTTCACACAACTTGTGCCAGGCATGTGCCCGAAACATCCTGGTGCAGACGCCAGATACGGAGTCGCCTCAGAGCCGACGTGCCTCGGGGTCAGCTGGCTCATCTGACTATGACTACCTGGACCTGGACAAGATGAGCCTCTACAGTGAGGCAGACAGCGGCTATGGCTCATATGGAGGCTTTGCCAGTGCACCCACTACACCATGTCAGAAGTCACCCAATGGTGTGCGTGTCTTCCCTCCAACTGTCCCGCCAGCTGCACATCTCCCACCGACTTCAGCCACTGCCTCATTGGCACCGGTGCCACGCAATTCCTGCCTCACCTGCCCGCAGTGCCATCGCAGCCTGATTCTCGATGAGCGGGGCCTTCGTGGTTTCCCCAAGAATCGTGTCTTGGAGGGTGTCATTGACCGTTACCAGCAAAGCAAAGCAGCTGCTCTGCGCTGTCAACTGTGTGAGAAGATACCCAAGGAGGCCACAGTCATGTGTGAACAGTGCGACGTCTTCTATTGTGACCCATGCCGGCTGCGCTGCCATCCACCACGGGGCCCCCTGGCTAAGCACCGTTTGGTGCCACCAGCTCAGGGCCGGGTCAGCCGGAGGCTAAGTCCACGCAAGATCTCCACTTGCACTGACCATGAGCTAGAGAATCACAGCATGTACTGTGTGCAGTGCAAGATGCCTGTCTGTTACCAGTGTCTGGAGGAGGGCAAGCATTCCAGCCATGAGGTGAAGGCGCTGGGCGCCATGTGGAAACTACATAAGGTCAGTTCTGGGTTGGGGGTCCTGAGTAATGAACAGAGCAAGTATGATAGTATACCCTGGTAACAGATGAAAATCCTGTGGTCTTTCTCCTAAGTATCCATTGATCTGTCTTTCTTACAGCTGTCTTTCTTTCTCTTACTTTTTCTCTAAAATAAGTTTATTCCAATCCTCCTGTCTCCTTGCACCTTTTTTTTTTTTACTGGTTCTCCATAAATGTTTACCGGAGTACAATTCCCATCATACTCAGCCAGTGATGGAGCTGTAGCCCAACAATGCCTGACGGCATGCTGTGAAACATAGCAATAATTCTGGCCTTCCTTCCTTCGGCTCTAGATTTCTTCACCAATACTAAAATCACAATCCTTCATGGCTAGATGACTCATTCATCAATTTATTAGCCTATCTTTCTTTTCCACCTCTCTCCCCCCTGTTCCATATTTTAAGCACTTATGCAATGTGTACTTTTTATTCTCATCGAAGAGCTCCTTCCTTACCTTTTCATCATTTTTCCTCCCTTGATTTCCTCCATCTTATTCTTCCTCCTACCTCGAATGAGTCAGTCTCCCTATCTGTAAACAGATTTCACTTCCCAGTCTTTGCTTCTCTTTGCTGGAGTACTAGCTGTCTATCCTGCCAACTGATGTTTGTGTTCTGAGAATGCATCTTGATTTTGTATCCAACACCTGTGCTGGTGTGTCATATATTTTGCTCGGCCTGCCCATCTTCTTTGTTGGCTGCCATTCAAGTGTTTGCACCATGATGCCTGCAGTAGCAAGGCAACAAGATACTGGGGTGCTTGGTGGGGTGAGTTTTACACTGACAGATGAATGCAGCTGAGGGAGGAAGAGGCAAAAAAGCAGGGATGAGATTGCTGCATTTTCCAAATATCCTATCCTTATATTACTCCTAAAATTAACTGGCCTTCCATTTCCTTTTAAATGTCCCTTTGTCCTCATTTTAGGCAATGTTATCATGGACTTCACTACAGAATCTTTGTACAGCTAGAGGTTGCCAGGCAGATTCTAATCCCTGAAATGAGAAAAGCAGGGTTTCTACCATCACCTAACTCACTTTGTGCTAATATAATGGTAATTAAGACAGAGTTTATATTGCTTCAGTGATGGCTGGATGATGCTAGAAAACATTATAAGTCACTAGTGAAAAAAATGGTCTGGATAATAGAAAATGGCTCTTCCTACTTCCAAATACGCAACAAAGTGTGTTGTTTATTCTATAAATGGAGAAGGTATTTTGGACACAATTAAAAGAAGGTTGTGTTCAAAACAGTCCCTTCACCAGTATTAACACTGAGCACTGACATAGATCCCAGGGTTTAGTCTGTCTCAAATTCATCTCTTAGTTGGCTACCTGATGAGGAAAGGTCCTTGGAGAAAGGGGCATACAACTAAAATGAAACCTGTTGGGGGAGACTTTAAAGGTAGCAGAATGTGTGAATATGATGTGGAAGAAAGAAGCTGTATAAGAAGAAGCAGAAAGAAGTTGTATAAGAATAGATTTCTTTTCTGAATGTGAATTGCTTCCTCTGCCACAAGGAAGGTGTATTTGCCTATTTCAGTTTCTCCATTTTTAATTTTTTCATGTGCTGTATGTCAAGTCCGATGTGTTGAATTTAAAGATTCCTCATCTTCCAAAAGAACATTTACACAGAAAAAAAAAACTAGTTTAGGTGCACTGTTGTACTGATATATGCCTATTGTCCTAGTAAATCTACTTTTTACAAATAATTTCCTTAATAGAAATTTCTACACAATTCTCACAAATATATATGGGGTTTTGTGCAGATTTTCCTTTTTATCGTGTTGAGTTGCTTACATAATTGGGAGAATTATGGATTTTGAATGATAATTAAATTTCAGGTTGTGTGTTGCTTTGAAAATGTGGAATTAGACATGTTTGCATATGATTTCTCCCTATCGCTACTCTGCTACTTAGTAATGGATTTTCTTCACGAAGTGGGCTACATATTCATGACGTATTAGAAACAGGACCAATATGTGCAAAGCTGAAGTAGAGATTTTCAGTTCATAGGGTAGCAACACATTAGCTTTTATAATGTGTTATGGATAACACTACAGTACAAGATATCCCAAAAGTCAGTTCAGTTTTAAGCTTTAAAAACTTAAAACTGCAGTAAGACTGTTGGGACACTGTATAATTCTTATGACTACACCAGTAGAATTCTAGTTAAAGGATTCTACACCACATATTTTACTTTTTTCTCACTTCCTCCACCCTGAGCTTTTGTAAAGTGTTTTTGTCGGTTGGTTGGTTTGAATTGAGTTATCCCTCAAAATATAAGTGAGGAGAGCAAAAAGGATGTAATTTTTATCTCCCATTTAAATGTCCATTTCTCCTTTCCACATGCTTGTCACCCACATCTTATTTTTTCACATAGGATCTGGCTACATGGTCTCAACCTCATTTCTGAGGTAACCAGGCAGAGATATTTGACTACAAAGAGGATGAATATCCCCATATCCCACACATACCTATGGAACATATAGGCATTTTGACTACTACTTGCTGTGCTATCTGGGTACAGAGATTGGATTGGTGTTTGCAGTGTTACATAGTTAGGATCTGGTGCAGAAGGTGACTGTCCAGTAACATCTGCCCATAATGGGATAAAATAAACAACACAATAATCAACCATGGAAACTAACCCAAATGAAAACCAAGGGGAGCTTCAATTGGACCACTGAAGCCAAACCACCATCTTAACTTTTTTGATCACACCTTGAAGATACCATAACTTGTTTAGGTACCCCTGGGTATAGCCAAGGTTGGCTGGATCGAAATCATGGATTAACTTGTCAGACACCTGCCAAAGTATCACCTGCTGACTTTTGGTCTCCTAGTTTGGCTGCTGGTCTAATTTTTTTACTCTGTATGCAATGACCATGAAGGGTCAAGCAGAGTCTTCCAAGGATCTCATACTTTGTTTCTCAGTAATCATTTTAGACCAGTATTTCTCAGACTCAACAACTTTAAGATATGTGGACTTCAACTCCCAGAATTCCCCAGCCATTGATGCTGACTAGGGATTTCTGGGAGTTGAAGTCCACAGATTTTAAAGTTGAGAAATATTGCTTTAAATTAAGGCTGAAAGGAGAAGGTAAATATGTGGATAGAGATGAAGAAGAAATAAAGAAAAAAGAAAAACCATATGAAGAAGCAGGGTCTGAGAGCATCTCACTAGGGCCCCCCAAAATTGGAAATTGCTAAGAGAGAGGAAAAATGAACTTTTCAACTACTTTTCTTTGCTTCCAATTGGTTCTGCCCATTAGGATATAATGTAAAAAGCCCTTTGTGGCCTCTGGCCAATAATCTTTTCCTGTCAAAATAGCAGCCTAGGACTGACCTTTGTAGATATATTGACATCGTTTCAGAGCTGGCTATAGTGTCAGGGCCTGTTAAAATGCTTCAACCATGGGAAATTGCTTCACCACCAGCACAGGAACAAAGCTCTGTTTGTCTTGGCAAAGGACAATGTTTACTGCTCAGGCAAGCAGAAGGAAGGAATTCCTCATAATTTATATCTGTCAACGGCTTACAGGTAACAATAGTTTAAGCTATACTTTGAGCATCAGTGCAAATTCAGTAACCTTTTATTTTATTCATCTACTAATTTTATTTCATATTTCTAAGCCACCTCAATTCCAAAGGCTTCTGGGCAGTAAACAATTGAATAAAATACATTTTTAACAGATATCAGCTGATACAATAGACTTCTCATTCCTATTAAAAAAACATTGTGGTGCCCCAATCAATTGGACTTACAGCACAAGGAAATAGGTTTTAGCCTGCTTGTGAAAATGTGTGGGCTACTGTGACAAGATCTGCCATTTGGTTACCCCCATATAATCTGGAAATGGAGCATAGTTTCAATAGTCTCTCTTGCGATGACTAAACTGGGCCTACAGATTCTATTCTGGCAAGGTGCTGCTTGTTATATCTTGGGGCTCTGCTATGTAAGGCTTTAAAGATAATGACCAGAACTTCAAATTGGGTTCAAAGTCTACTGCTAGTCAGTGTTATGAGTATAAAATAGAAGTTATTCTGCACTGGTGACTGTGGTTTGTCCCAGCTATAGTTCTGGGTTATCTATAAAGGCAGCCCCACATAGACTGCATTGCAGTAGACCAGCAAGTCCATAATTAAAGGCATGGATTATGGATACCAAAGCATCTTGATCCAGGTAAGGCTATAATTGGTACACCAATCATATCTGGATGAAGCACCCTCTCCCCCCAAAATGTCTGTTACATGAGGTCAAGATTAATTATTCCTTCCCTTTTTTTTATTCCCATAGCTTAATTTTAAAGTCAGCTAATAAATATTAGTCACAAAAGGAATGAAGCTGCACTTTATCACACACACATGCAAATATTAGTCCATAATCCAGACTGGTTTCAATAGTAATAGCTGGCAACATCTACCCCTTGGCTGATCCTAGAAAACAATTAGTAGAGTTGAAGATAGAAATCTCAAGACTGTAGAAAAGGAGGTTCCAAAGAAAACATCCTCAAATGAAGGCAATATAAACTACTTGCACTGTTGTTAAACAACAACCCTACATGGATGTGTTTATGGAATTATGTCAATCCTTTGAGTTAGGCCAGACTTGAACATCAAAACCATGAATATTAAAACTACTTTGACTTTAGGATTGCAGTAATAGAATTTGCCACTCTACAAGAGGATCCTAGGGAGAATCAAGTCTGAAATGCTTTCTCTACCCTCATTCTAGCTTTAGCCACGGATTTCTCTTATCTGACCATTGCCTTGGTCAGATAAGAGAAATCTTCCTCCTCTTCATCCTCCTCTTCTTCAACAGTCCATTACAAGTTGTGATACTTCCTGGATAACACTTCATCAATGATGTGGATGAAAACATGGTCAGGAATTGCTAGATGCCTCTATACACATTCTCTCCCCTATCCCTCCCCCGCTCACTGGGGAATGCCTTCCAAGGCCATTTTGGCTGAGGTTGCTGGAAATTCTAAGCACTTGGCTCCTACAGGTGCCTCTGGCTGCTAATGCCTGACTGAACATAATAAACAAACACATTAATTAAAAACAAAAAACAAAGGCCCACTGGCATTCTGGTCGATTTAAGCCGGGAACAAGAGCCAGGTTCTGTCCACTGTTGTTTGCTCGTTCTGTCCCAAACGACTGTTTCTGCCAATAAAGGGCTTTGGGTAGCCATACTTTCTGTTTGGGGGTCTTACCTTGCCATTTTGAGTAGTCCAAGGGCTAGCGGCAGACGCTGTTAATTGCAACCAGCAGTGCCATCCTTTTGCAAAACCTATTCATATGTTCTTTAAAAAAATAGTTAGTGAGGTCTTGTTATTCTGTGCTTAGTGGGACATGAGGACTAACCCTCTACACTCACCGCTGATATTTGGACAAATAGGTATAAAGGTGGTTAAACCCTGCGTTATGGATATGCAATAAAGCAAGAGATGGTAGTTGCCTGCTTTGAAGAGTAATATACAGGCCACTATTCTTATTTGTTGTTCTTTAAGTATCTTTTCAAAACCCACAAAAAGTGTCTCACATTTGGTGAAATTCTTGATGTAATTCTATCCATTTGGCATGATTGTTCTGCTATTCGCAGCCCTTAGCAACTCCCCTCTCCCACACAGACATACTGTATACTAAATTATATACATACTATATATTGTACATGGTTGCAGGAATTGGGTATGGCTAGTCTAGAGAAAAGAAGGACTAAGGGTGACATGACAGCAGTGTTCCAATATTTGAGGGGCTGCCACAAAGAAGAGTGGGTCAACTTATTTTCCAAAACCCCAGAAGGCAAGACAAGAAACAATGGATGGAAACTGACCAAGGAGAGAAGCAACTTGGAATTAAGGAGAAACTTCCTAATGGTAAAAACAATCAACCAGTGGAACAGCTTATCTTCAAATGTTGTTGGCGTCTTAAAGACTAGAGGTCTTTAAGAAGAGACTAGACAGCCACTTCTCTGAAATGTTATAATGCTTGAGCAGGGGGTTGGACTAGAAGACCTCCAAAGTCCCTTCCAGCTCCATTCTGATTCTGATTGATTGAATGAAATGCAACCAAGGTATAATTGCCCACATTTAACCCACATAAGCACAGCTTAAAAATCATAATCATCATTTTAAAGTGAATTGAAGTGATGCTATTTCTGTTTTCCCTGAATGATCAACTGTAGGTCCATCAAGAGCCTAAGAGACATCAAAGGGTTGGTGACAATACACAGCAACTAAGATTCTAATAGGCTCCCAATCTTGCTTGGGTTTTCTGCTCGGTGTAAAGAGATAGCACATTTCCTAATTATTGTTACACACACTCTCTCTTTCTCTCACACATATACAAACACATGGCTGCATTTCCTTCCAACTTGCTCTTCTAAAAGCCCACCCTCAGCCAGTCACATACCCAGTGGGACTAGAGAGAGTACAATTTGCTCATCAAGCAAAGTATAATTAAAGCTAAATGTGGAATCAATTTGGTTGGGGGAGTGAGGATGCCTGGATGCCAAACCATTAGTATTAGGCACAACACTGTGCAAATGTGGAGGTTAATGCACAGAATTATAATCATGCCCCCCACAGACCCTTCATCCATGCTATGGCTTAACATACTCCGTGACCCATATCTGAACAGTACATGTGAGGGGCACATATTTGTATGTGCGAGAGGAAAAATATTAAGGTACAATTGAGCATACCTCTCTCCTGTTAAGGAGCTGCAGTGGCTCAAGTGGTAAGAACACAGTACTGCAGTACTGCAGATCAGCAGTTTGGCTGATCGAATC